>CM056507.1:15493357-15725400 GCA_029783415.1 Anisodus acutangulus | reverse complement strand
TCAAAGAATGTTGTAAATTCCCTTTTTATTTTTCAGGCAAAGCAATACCATTAATCTTTATAATTTGTATTGCTCTCCTAGTTAGTTAAAAATGCAAGGACATTTAATTAAACAAATTAGCCAAAAGCTCTTTACTTTTAGGTCTTCATCTACCAGTTTAAGTAAAACAAAAGAAAGCCTATACATTTCTCTGTGGTTAGTATTTGATAGAAATACAAAAACAGAGAGAAGAAGATAGAGAAAATGGAACATACGCGGTGGTTAAGGGAGAAGGGAAAGAGACGAAAGAGATAGCCGAAGGGGACCCAACCATTGGAGAAGAAGAATAAAATAACTAATTGATATAGCTTATATATGAATTTGCAGAAGCAAATAATGGAGAATGGAAGCAAAATATCCTTTTCATTACAATATACTACCATATACATTCCTAATATACCATATATACTTACTCGTGATGGGTCATTGCTATCGCCGAGATGGTGGGTGAAGGTCGAAATGGTGTCAAGCCCATCGTCAAATTCTGCCCGTGATGGGTCAGTGATGGACTGCTTAACACACCCCACGCCATAGCGGGCGGTCTTCGAACGCTGAGACTGTCCCTAAAATCTTCAAAGAGTACCGCGGGTAGTCCCTTGGTAAAAATGTCTGCAATTTGATAACGAGACGGGACATGGCATACGCGAACTTGACCTTTAGCAACCTTTTCACGGACAAAGTGAATGTCCATTTCGACATGCTTGGTGCGTTGGTGTTGAACCGGGTTACCTGAAAGGTAGATGGCACTAATGTTATCGCAATATACCGAGGTTGCCTTCTGAATGGGACAATGAAGCTCCAAAAGCAAATTACGTAGCCAACATGATTCAGAGACCACATTCGCCACCCATCGATATTCTGCCTCTGCACTTGAGCGTGATAGAGTTGCCTGACGCTTTGCCGACCAGGAGACCAAGTTGTTGCCAAGGAACATACATTAGCCAGAAGTCGACCGTCTGGTGTCGGGACAACTACCCCAATCAGCGTCCGTGTAGGAGACAAGTGTGGATGTAGATGAGGGATACAAGTGCAAACCATAATCCAGTATCCCCTGAATATACCGAATGATGCGTTTGATTGCATTCATGTGCTCAACTCTGGGGTCATGCATGAATAAACACACCTGCTGAACCGCATACGTAATATCTGGTCTGGTAAATGTAAGATACTGGAGGGCCCTGCAAGATCGCGATAGCGGGTCGGGTCCTCGTATGGTGCACTCTGCGGCACTCGACTTTGGGTTTGCATCAACCGGTGTGGAAGTGGACTTACAGGATGACATCCCACTCTCTCGATGATCTCGGCAGATACTCCGCTGAGACGAAACAAGCCACCTGAATGGCGGCAGCGGCAATCCCCAAAAAATAACTCAACGGCCCTAAGTTCTTCATAGCAAATTCAGAACTGAGCCTGGCCATGATAGACTGGCGCAAAGCATCGGAGGAGGCAGTCAAGATGATATCATCTACATACAACAGAATATAGGTCAATGACGAACCACAGCGGTAGATGAACAAAGAATTATCTGACCTGCTGTGAGTGAACCCAATAGTCGAAACAAAATCAGCAAATCGTGTATACCAGGCCCGTGGAGACTACTTAAGCCCATATAATGACTTCTTCAACAAACAGACATGATGAGGGCGGTTGGGATCCCTGAAACCCAACGGCTGATGCATATAGACTGTTTCCTTGAGATCACCATGGAGAAAAGCATTCTTGACATCCAACTGATGAATCGGCCAAGTCTTTGAAAGAGCCAAGCTAAGTACAGTGCGAATGGTAGCCGGTTTGACCATCGGACTAAACGTCTCTCCACAATCAATACCAACCTGCTGAGTCTTACCATCACCAACAAGTCATGCCTTATGTCGAGCAAAGGACCCATCTGAATTCTCCTTATGAGCAAAAATCCACATAGACCTGATAATATTAATACCATATGGACGGGGCACCAACTCCCACGTCTTATTATCAATAAGAGCATTATATTCATCAGTCATAGCAATTTTCCAATTAGGGTCATTTAATGCGGACCACGAGATTGCGGGCAAAGGAGATTTAGAGACATCAGATTGTAAATTAAAATGTCTTTTAGGTGTAAAAATAGCCCCCGACTACGAGTGACCGGTCTATGACTCGAGGAAGAATTGATGGAATTTTGGGAATTTTACGGGCTTGGGACGGGTGGCGGCGACGGTGGGCTCTTGGCCCAAAACGGTAAAAGTGGACTCAGATTCTGCGGTTCGAGGTGGGGTGGCGAGCCCGATTCTTTGGAACTATTCCGGGCTGAATTCTGTGAGTGTGGCGGTCTTTGTTGGTCCAGTAGGCGATGGGTCTGGCCAGAGAATTTTGGGGAGATGTCCTAAAATTACGAATAATATACTGAGGATATGTGGTCATCCAAAAATTATATGACTTAGGTTCGGGAGTATGAACTTTCGTAAATGGGAATTGAGTTTCATAAAAAAATGACATGGCGATTGATTATGATTTTCTTGGAGGATAAATCAAAACACTTATAACCACGATGATTTGATGGAAAACCCAAAAACACACGGGGTAGGCCGAGCACGAAGTTTGTTAATTGTGGTGGATGGGAATAACGGATAACACAAGCACCCAAAAATCCGAAGATGAGAATAAGACGGGTTCTTATTATATAGTATTTTTAGGGGGGAAGAATATGTCAGACCTTTAGAAGGAATTATGTTAAGAAGATATGTGGCCATTTGTAGAGCATGATGCCAAAAATATGGAGGTATGGAGGCACGTATTAGGAGAGTTCGGACAATGTTATTTATGGAGCAATTTTATGCTCGGCTTTTCCATTTTGTGAAGATGTATGAGGACATGAAAAACGAAAATTTATCCCATTAGTAGCACAAAATTCCCGAAACTCCCTATTGTCATACTCTTTCCCATTATCACACTGAATATTTTTTATTTCTCTTTCGAATTGAGTACGTATGAACGCTCTAAATTTGATGAAGACGGAAAACACTTGTGATTTATTCGCAATTGGAAACGTCCACAAAAATCTAGAATAATCATCTAAAAAGAGAACATAATATCGATGACCCATTGAACTAAGAACAGGAGATGTCCATAAGTCGCTATGAATAATGTCAAATGGCATAGACGTATGAGAATTGGAGTCTACAAATGGCAACTTAACAATTTTTCCTAATGAACAAGACTGACAAATTGGAATACGACTCGTACCCTTACCGGAAATAAAGCTATTTTTATCTAAAGCTGATAAAATAGAAGATCCCGGATGATCCAGACGAGCATGCCACATGGAAGGAGAGATGGCTGCAAAAGTTGACGGCAAGGCTGGACTCGATGGACTGAAATCGGGCATGATAGGATTCAGATCCCCCCTACTATCACACCTCATGAGATGACTCCCCGTCTTGAAATCCTTCACAGAGAAACCGAAAGGATCAAATTCAACAGAAACAGAATTGTCATTTGTGAATTTTTAGACAGACACTAAATTTTTAATCAATTTAGGAGCATGTAGAGTATTTTTCAAGAGGAGTGGTGGATTGGGGGGAGACAACGTTTTCTGACCATACCCTAGAATTGGAATAGAACTGCCATTACCAACAATTATCCCCCGAGGGGTGCTCAAATTGGAATAAGATGAGAGAGTACCTGATTCGGAAGTCATGTGAGTAGTGGCCCCGATGTCCATGTACCAATTTGGGTCCGGTTGAGACAATCCCAACGTGTGCATCGCGGCCTCGATGTCGATGCGAGTGGGGCTCTTTGCATAGTGGGCTTCGGAGGTCTAGCGCGAGGACTCTGGCCGTCTTTGGGCCCCGGGCGTAGCAGCGTGGAGTGCCGTTCTTTGGGCGGCTGGCGATGGGCGCCCAATCTTTGGAGTATTGGGCACTGGGCGTTGGCGGACCAGCGCCCAGAAGCTATTCTTTGGAAGTGCGGGTTCCACTGCCAATGGCCCCACTGCTGGGCCCACGGTGGTGGTGGCCCACTGTACCCTGGATGGGACCCACCGCCTGCTTGTTGATCACCGGAACCGCCACCAGAACCGCCTCGTTTGCCCCCGCGGTTTTTGTTATTTTTGCGATTATTCTTGCCGCCACCATTATTATGGCTTTGGCCCGAATTATTAACAAAATCCGAAGAACTAGGAGAGGATGCCACCATGACAACTGGACTTGCCCCGGTAGCCGCCTTTTTAGCCAAATCGGCTTCTTCCAACGTCACCACGGAGCGGGCTTGATAAAAGTCGGGAAGAGGGTTGCTTTAGCGAAGGAGAGTTCCAACACCATTATAGGCCTCCGAAAGACCGGCAACCAACTGTAGAACTAGACGATTATTTGTTACTGGTGCGCCAACATTACGGAGTTGATCCGCCAATTCCTTTATTTTCTTGCAATATGCAGAAACGTTCGAAAATACGTCCATTCGAACGAGAGAGAATTCCTGCTCGAGTGTGACAACACGGGAATGTTGGTTGTCTTGAAATATGTCACGCAATCTATTCCATGCAGCCATAGCCGTGGTATCGGGCTCCATAATCGTCTGTAGAAGGTCCACTGAAATAGTGGCGTATATCCACCAAAGAACGGTAGCATCAAGTGTAATCCATAACTCAGGATCCTCCGTAGGAAGGGGTCTAACGGGAGGAATGATGTGATGAAGAACTTGATAAGATATAGCGTGAATTTTAAACAACTCCGCCCACGTTGCATATTGAACGTTTTCCATCTCAATTACCTTTCTGTAAAACGATATAAATTCGTTGCCGTACCTGATATGTTGCCAAGAAATTAAAGAAAAACTAAACAAAGATTTTGTAACAATTTATTAGAAAACACAAAAAGCAGAAACAAAATACTGGCCTCAAGATTCCATTGTTCGATACCCAACAACAACAACAGCATACCCAGTGTACCCAGACATTAACCTATCTTGAGAGGTAGATATGTTGTTTTCGATAGATCATCGATTTAATGAAAAGGAAACACAAACAATCAAACAAAGAAATAACAAAAATAAAAAAAATATATATATAATAACAAAATCAGTCTGAAAAAAAATAATAATAGCACAACTCACGATAATCCAAAGACAAGAAACACCAGATGCTAACAAAAATCAAAGGCCAAAGTAAAACCCATAAACATATATCGCATGCAAAAAAATGAAAACTTATCCATCTTACTTCATATTCACCAGCAGCACAGACCAACGAATATTTTGGAACAGGAAGAAGACAAAACGGGGGAGGGGAGTTGAAAGAAACAGATACATTTTGAGAAAATGATCAAAATGGTCCTTAGTGTACTGGGTTGCTTTATTTTGGTCCATAATACATCTCCATGACAAATATAGTCATTACCGTATGTAAAAGGTGACACATTTGGTCCAAACCTAAATCTAACAGAATTTTCAAAAAGGACCATGTGCCAAATGAACCAAAAAAAAAAAAAAGACTTCTCGCCTACGAGTAAGGCTCGCCAGTGGGCCGGGTCGGCCCCGGTCCTGCCCCGACACCGCCCCGGTCTCACCCCGAACCCGACTTTTCTAAAAAAAAAATTGCGGTATCGGGACTCGAACCGGGACGGGACATGGTCTCGTCCCGACCCGGCTCGGCCCGCCCCAATCCCGCCATGCGCGACCCAGTCCCGATCCCACCCGAAGCCCCCCTTTGCAAAAATAACCGTTGCACCAACGACCATTTTACATTTTGGCCATTGTGCAACGGCCATTTTTTTGTCTCTCCCTACTCCCTTAAAATTTATTTTTAACTCATAAATTATTATATTTACACTTTAACCCAATTTTCAACTATAAATACCTCATTTTCTCTTCATCTTTCACAAATCTTCCTACAATCTCTATAATCTCTCAATCTATCTCTCTACAAGTCTACATTGTCTACTAAATATTCAATTTTATTTATTCATTTGGGAGTGAAGTTGGCAACTAGCTTGAGGATCTTCCATCGACCAAAGTTTCAATTTTCAACCTCTCGATTACACGTCGACGTTACGTCGGCGTTTGGTACATTCGTTCCTTCATTTAATTATTATTGTCTGTTTATTTTATTTAGCACACTTAATTTCATTTACTTTAATTATTTATTAGTATAAGTATAAATTTATAATTGAAGGATTTAAACGTATGCTTACGGGTAGGGGTCATGTTTCTTCTAGTAGGGGCAACAAGGGCAAGGGTCCTATTTCTAGACAGAATTCTATTCCTACACAGGATGATTTTGTTGATACTGAACATTTTCCTACAATACCATTAGTTCTAGACGATGAGCTATTTTCTGGAACTCAAGAAGACTTTAATTTAGACGATGATACACCCACTAATGTAGATGACAACACACTCACTAATGTAGATGACAACACACCCACTAATGCACCTTCAACTAAAATGTCTCCTATTCCCCTTAGTATGAGATGAGGTCCAGCAAAACGACCATTAAAATCAGATGCATGGACATTTTTTTATAGAGACGTAGAGAATCAAGTAGCTAGATGTAAAATTTGTAAAGATGTTTTAAAATTTAAAACTAGAAAAGGTCACGGTGGGGTTTAATGAGACACGTATCAAGGGCTCATCCAGCTAGGTATGCCCAATACGAGACTTCAAAATCGGGTGCGCAAACGTCTGCTCCATCGGGACAAGGTTCACATACTGTCCCGGACCAAGTAGAGGGTCAAATTAACCCTATGACGGGGGGAATTGTAGGTCCTAAATATGATAAACATATAGAAAGGGTAGCAATAGCAAAATTAGTTGTTGTGGAGGGTTTGCCTTTTTCATTTCCTTCATCTCCCGATTTTATTCATTACATTAGAGATATGTATAATCTTGCTTTTAACGATTTTTCTAGATCAACTGTTAAGAGAGATGTATTTAATTTGCACATGAATATCAACAGTATTTACATTATTCATTATATCATTTTAATGGCAAAGTGGCTATCACTTCTGATATAGGTCGTAGTACTAACGACCATGATTATTTAACGGTAACCTGTCATTGGATAGATTATAAATGGGCTATGCAAAAACGTATCTTAGCGTATAGATATATAGATGATAGGCACACTGATACTTTTATTGCAGAAAATATTTATCAAGTGTGCGATTATTGCAGAATAACTGATAAAATTATGACTATTACATTAGATAACACTTCTTTTAACAATTACGCTATTACAATTTTTAAAAATAGTTTAACTCCATCTTTTTCAGATCATTTTCATATAAAATGTGTGTGTCATATATATATAACTTAGTTGTAAATTATGGTCTATCACTTTTTGAAGACATTCTTAATAAAATACAATTTGCTATAAACTTTATTTTTAAAAATAATAGAATACAACGAAGAAAAGAATATAAAAAAACTTGTCACGATTGTCAACTACCTTATAGAAAAATTTCAGAAGAAGTACCCACTAGGTGGACTTCTTTATACGAGCAACTACTTGTTGCTTATGACTATAGAAACCCTATAACTTTATTTTTTAACTCTCATAATCAAAATCTAGCTGATATGGTTGTAGATAGCGATTGGGGGAAAATTTCATAACTTATTGTATTTTTAGAGAATTTTTTTCAAGCAACAAAAAAATTTTCCGGTATATATTATCCTACTATTTCAACTATGTTGTTTTATATAGCTCTAATATTTTTACTGCTTAATGAATATATGTATAAACCAGCTTATAAGGCAGCTATTAAAAAAATATTTATCAAAATAAAAAAATATTTTATTCTTATTCCCACTATTTAGATTATTGGTGTTGTATTAAATTTGACTATTAAAATAGACGGTACTAAATCACTTATTGAAACTATTTACGATTGTATAGCAGTACTACCACCTCCAAGTCCCAAATATCCAAATCACCCACCACCTATTGAACAAACTAAAGAAGAAGTGTTGTATAGCGTAGAAGACGAATGCAAAAAAGTATATAGGTTTTACCAACAAGAAAGTGTTAGCAACCTACCGGCTTCCATACCATCTTCTTCTTCTTCATCTTCAACACAACCTTACAAAAGATATGTTGTTTTTGCGGCTAGTATTGAAAGCCTCAGAAATAGAATGTCCGGTCGTACCGCTACTAACCAAATTAGCGAGTTTGATATTTTTGTTTTGCAGGGTTCTGTATCGTACCAAACAGATCTCAATGAAGAAGGACGTGAAAACTTGCTGAAATACTAGAGGGGGAATGAGAAGATTTTTCCGACACTTTCAATGATGGCCCGAGATATTTTGAACATTCAAGCGTCATCAACGGCGTCTGAAAGCGGTTTTGCTGCCGGCATATATCAAATAGGAGAGCACAAACACTTATTAGCTGGAGACAGCTTGGAGATTATAGTATTATTCAGAGATTGGATACGAGTGGAGCGGAGAAGGTGCGGTCAATCGGAGATCAACAAAGAAGAAGACGAAAACTACAATGAAATCTTATCCGAAGGTGGTGGAAGCGACGTGGAGCAATTTGACCAACAAATACCAATTCCAACCGAAGAACCACGGAAAATTATCAAGAAACTAGAACAGGTTTTTTCAAAATGTATTTTTTTTAATTGCAATTTTACTATGTAATTTGCAACTTTTGAACAACATCAGAAAGTTGTAATTTTGACAATTGTATTTGTAGTACAAAAAAAATAATATGTCTATTAAATAACATAAGAGACACAAAAACAGTCTTGGGATATTTTTATTACACTATCTTGTTTAATTATTGAGTTTTTTATATATATGTTATTTTTTAAATTAAGTGCAAATAAAAAAAATGATCCCGACCCAGCCCGATCCCGCCCCGACCCGACTTCGACGGGATCGAAAACGGGACAAGACGGCGGTGAATCCAGCCGGTCCTGATCCCGCCCCGACCCGATCTCGCCGGTCCCGACCCAACGGACCCGATCCCGGCCCACTGGCCACGCGTACCTATGAGTGTGAAACACTTCTAAATTTTGAGATTTCTTTTTTTGGGGCTTTCGATCAGAACATCAAAGAAGGAGGGGGAACATAATGGAGATACAGGTTACACATCCTCTACTTCTCGATGGTAGGACAGCCGAAGGTGGAAGAATAGAAAGACTTTTGTACAATTGTAGCTAAGGGTGAACATTAGGCTTGTTCAGTTCGGTTTTGAAAAGTTCAGTTCGATCTTTAGACTTTCGGTTTGGTAAAAGTTACGATCGAAATTGAACTGCAATTAGTTCGGCTTTATTCGATTTTTATACTATTCGGTATGATTTTTCGATTTTATAGCTTTTTTTGGCCTCAAAAAGTGTGACTCATTCTTTTGTCCGAAAGAAAATTGGGTAAAAGAGAAAAATAATGACAAGATCGGTATTTTTTTTTTATAGATCTAGCAACATTAAGAAGCTTGCATCTTCTAGATTTGATAGTCTCACGCAAGAAGAACTCGAAAGTATTGAAATCTTCAATTAACAATCAAGCTACTTTTGATGATCCAGATATTGCACTTCTTCAAACTTGGGTGCATGTAGTGTAATTTTTCCTATATCCTATATGTATGGCTTGATAGCAGAGTATTATAAGTCTTGTGTAAATTTTTGTTTTTGCAAATATGAATGGTAGTGTCAAAATCTAGCCACCATTCATCTTTGAGGCATTAGCAATGTCTACTTTTGTTGCCATTCAAATTTTCATATCTGATATCATAGCAACTAAATCGGTAACAACTTCCTTAATCATGTTAGCCTTTTCAATTTTTTCTGAGATTTCAAAATTCTCTCTCTTCTTCTTGAACTTGCCGTCACGAGCAAAATGGGTTTTCTTGCCGCAACTAAAATAAGTAATCGATTTTATAGTCTTTTCTTAAAAAAGAAAAAATTATTGACTTTAAGATCAGAATCAAAAAAAAAAAAACCATACTTTGACTTGATTTCACGTAGTGACTCAAATTATTAACCTTTGAAATATGTTGAAACTAGATTTGAGTAGTGTGCACGAGTTTCACTCTTAATTTGTTGATGAATTTTTAATTGATCAAAAGTCAGAATTTCACGAGAATGCAAAATTTTCTTTTAGCAATTCTTTCATAAACTAGACAGTTTGGATAGAATTGCACCAATTTGCAGTGCATCGGAAATTTTCACATCAAGATCTCGTAATTCAGAAAAACACTTGCAGTTTATAAATTTGATCCATGATCGATAAATTCTCTTTAATTTGAAACTCAAAATATTGCAAAGAAAGAAAATTATATGTACTTTTTTTTTATTTTGATATGTTTCCTCCAACACATCCCATATTTCTTTCGGAGTATTCAGATTTGAGTAGAGATCATATAATTTATCAGTTAGCGTATTGAGAATATGCCCATGATAATTTCATCCTCTTCATGTTTCTTCCTTAATACTTTTCACAGTTTCAGATTCTCCCTCAGTTGATTCTAGAATTGTTGTGATTTCAGAATTCAAAACGTAGTAAATTTTCAAAACAATGAGAAGAAATGCTATCTTATCCTTTCAGCGAGTAAAATTGATTCGGTCAAACTTATCAAGCTTGATGAAATCCTTATTCATCAAAGAGATTCCTGAATTCTACTCGATATCCATAATCGTAGAATCGTTCTTTTTTAATTATTAGAAAATAGACGAAGAGAATATATATTTTAAAAAAATGCTTAAAGCGTGATATTAACACTGTCTCAAAAGAGTGATTGCATGTCTATGGGGTTACAAGATAATCCACCTTTGGAATACAATAAGTTTATTCTCAATTGAACTAAAAGTAATTTATATGGAGTAATTGACGTCTCTATTTATAGAGAACATAAGCAGTCGATTTAAATTGCATTTGTTCGGAAAGGTTACAAGAACAAACGCGTTCCTTCGTAATACCTTTTACTAATTATTTTAACGGTGATACCCAACTATTTTAAATGTGGAACCCAAACTATTTCAACAATGATCCCAAACCATTTCAATTGTGGTGCTTTTTCAAGTAATTATTAAATATTTATTTCAATATTACAAACTATATGGAGTAACAAATTTTGTGTTGCGACATACCAAAAAACTAGAGTTGAAGTCCTTTGCTGACGGAAACTAATTCTTGAATCTGATGTACCAATCTGTGTGTTGGCTTCACCCATTAACACACTTATCGAAACATTGATATTAAGCTAAGAGCGTCTGAATTGCGAGTTGCTGAACTCCCTAGAAATCAGAATGTGAATTCCAACATACTAACAAAATAGAGAAGAATTTCTTTTATGTTTATCGAAATTTATTCTTGGATTTGACGTTTCAGTCTAGCGTGTTGGCTACAGTGGTATGTGCACTCTCCATGAAAAGTTCATATCTCAAGCTAGGAGGTTAGAACTGCGAGTCATCTACGCCGTTGAAAATTAGATTCAGAAGTAACTATAAACATTATGGTAGAACTCATTCCAGATTGACCGCAGTAATTTCTTGAAGTTGACCCAATTGTATTGAACCTTCAAATTTGCATATCTTTATCGAAAAACTTATATCTCGAGCTTGGAGAGTCCAAATTGAAAATCGCTTGCACAGTTAAAACATAGATTTCAAGATTAGCAACTTCTGGAAAGATTGTGGAGAAACTCCACTCTAATTGGCACTAGTAATTCTTGAAGTTGGTTTTACTGTGCTGAATTTTCAATACAGAAAGACATAATTATTCAGAACCTAGACTTAAGCACTACAACTATTCCAAAGAAAAAGGCTTCATTTATCTTGGATTGACCCGAACAAAATTTGGAATTTGGCACTACAATTCGGGATTGGAGCAGGAAACATGCTATTGTTTGTTGTCTATTGTAAAGCAGTACGGGAAGTAAATAAATATTACAAGTGTTCGAAAGGATAAACAAATAGTCAATATTCAGAACTGCAGCAAAGTTGTTGAATCTTGAATCTTGATAACCTGATATCAAGAAACACTAAATCTGAATTATTACAACTGTGTGCTGAGTCGAGCGATGACACTCTGTCTTTAAGACAAGATTGCCCCGTATATATGCTTTTACGTTAATGGGCAATAGTCTCCCAAGATAAAACAATACCTATAATCAACACTACAAACTACAAAGCAAATAGGTTGATTCTGACGAAGAAAACAAACATGAAACGACTTGCTGAAGAATGGAAAAGGAAGGAAGAGTTTCTGTTTTAGTCCCAACGTTTTGGACTGAATTTCAGTGTCTCTTCTGTTTGTTTCTGTGTATATAAATGTTGTCTCGTTTTTGTTGTCTGTTTGGACCAAACTGTAAATATTAAGCAATTTGGGGGTCCAAAGAGATAATATCATAAAGTCCCACGTCCCACGACCCGTGACCGGACCGGACGGGCGGGCGGCGGCAGTGCGCGTGTGGGCTTAGTCTTGAACCCAAGCACATCTAGGTCCTCCCTCCTTTAAACACATGGGTTACCCCTTGGGGTCCCACACCCTTAGCCAATTATGAGACTTATAAAGAGAGCAATTCTTCCTTTTCCCACCGATGTGGTAGATTTGTTCCATACCATATTTTCATGCCTCAAACACCTTACTTCGTGGACCAATATTTCTTTCATTTCTCAACGAAATTTGACGATTCTTGGCCCTACGGTCATCTACTCACTTAATAGATTATGCATGTGTGAAGAGACAAAGCCTTCAACATGCGGAACACTAGTGTTTAATTCATTAAATATGGGTGGACGCACCTCCCCACCAAAGACAAATTTCCAACACATGCTTCATAAGTATTCTTTTTTTTCTTTTTTCGAGGGACTCATTCAAGGCTTACTCAACAGAAAAAGTGAGATTTTCGTTGACGAGTGAGTGCCTTTAAAGAAGATCTACTTTTGCTTGGGGAGGCTATGACAGTAATTATATAATCTACGGAGAGGCATTCAAGACAAGTGATAGTGTCTATCATAATATATTTATAAAACTGTACAAAAATAGACATTTTGGAAAACGTCCAAAAAAAGGGGCGAATGTAGCAAAAGGTACCATATAACAGTAGTAATGAAATAAAATATTTATTTACGATGAATTGGTCCCATGGTCTAGTGGTTAGGACATTGGACTCTGAATCCAGTAACCCGAGTTCAAATCTCGGTGGGACCTTTATTTTTGTCACTATTTTCCATTTTTTGCCTTTGTTTTCTCTGTTTTTTTTTTCTTTTACTTTCAATTTAGTTTGTTTACTTACCCGAGCTGACAATCATAAAATTGTGGAAAATGTTACTCCCTTCCAATTTATATGAAGGCGTTTGACTTAACACGAAGTTTAAAAAAGAAGACTTTTAAAATTTGTAGTTTAAAATGAGTTATAAATATTTGTTTGGCTACAAATCATTTCATAGGGTAAAATTGATAATTTAAAGTTAAACCGTTGTTAAATATAGAAAGGTTTCATTGGAACTGACTAAAAAAGTTAGGGGTGAGCGGACCCGGGTACCCTAACATTTTTGAACTACCCGGACCCTACCCGGTAAAAGATCGGTTCCTAAATTTACTACCCGCAACCTACCCATAGCAATCATTACCCGGAGTCCGGGTAGGTTCCCGGGTACCCTGTAAATAAAAAAACACAGATTAAGCAACATTTTTAGCCTATGAGAATCAAAAAGAGTTCTAAAATAATTTCATCCAGTAGTTTTTTAGCTTGCAATTGGAGTTTTTAGTACCCTTATAAGAAGTTTTAGAAAACTTATTCATTGTAGAAAATTTAATTCTGTAACCAAAATCTAAAATTGCAAGTCAAATTTGACACTCAATTAATTGAACGTGTTGATTTCAAAATAAATTTAAAAATATCTGAATTAAACTTATTTTCGTGTTCATAAGCTCTTCGATACAAAAGAAAAGCTTTATTATACTAGTAAATCCCTAAATTTCATATTCACGGCTACAAAAATATGCACAAATTTTAAAAATAGATTTACATTTCAAATAAAAAAGTAATACAAATTGAAGATGAGTATCGCCTGAAATAGAACAGAAGCATAGGATATTAAAAAGAAATTGAAGAGTTAGATATGAACCCATATGCATTTTAGGAACGACGTGAACACAACCAAGGGAGAGAAAGAGGCAAAGGTGAAGCTTCAACGATGACAACGATGAAAGTACCTGAGAGAAAGCTTCAACAACGACGACGATGAAACTCGATGGTGTAGCTAAAACGTCATTGTTATTGAGAGAGTTTTGGGTATTTTCTCTTAGGGCACAAAGAGCATTCTAGAATAAAGGGGTGAAAAGCTGAAATATTTGAGTCTTGGGGTGGGGAAAATCAATGTGCAGGCGTGCAACAAACAATTTTGGAGAAAGTTAAAAGTGGTCCAAATGTTTCTAAAAAAAGTAAAAATATTTAATATTTTATAGGTTCCGGGTATCGGTTCCGGATCCGAGTACCCTATCTCTATTTGCCGAAACCGGATCCGACATTGATCGGTTCCTAATTTTACTACCCGGACCCTACCCGTTATTATAATATATCTACCCGGAACCTACCCGTTAGTGTCGGTTCCGGTCTGGTATCTGGGTACCCTGTACTCGTGCTCACCCCTAAATAAAGTGTCATATAAATTAGGATATAGTTTGTTTACCTAAACCTGAGTAGACAATCATAAAATTTTCAAAAATGTTACCCCATCCATTCCAATTTATATAAAGTTGTTTGACTTGACACATAATTTAAAAAAGAATGAAGACTTTTAAAACTTGTGGTTGAAAATGAGTAATAAATATTTGTTTGGCTTCAAATTATTTCATAGGGTAAATCGGTATTTTAAAATTAAATTGTTACTAAAATGAAAGAGTGTCATATAAATTGAGATGGATATAATAATATTTTAAAACACACAGTAAACTTTCAAACTCATTAACTTATTTCTCTAGTACTATTATTTTTTTTCAATTTACTTAGCTTCAAAAGATGGGGAATTTTGGAGAAATAATAAAATTATATTTGTATGACCAATACATAACGGATTCAAGCTAAACAATCAGTCACTAACGCTTACGTTTGGATATGCTGCCTACCCTGTATAATCATAGAATGTTTCGTGCATCAAACTGTCCTTTTACTTTGCTTCAGAAATCTGAAGACTTAGGAAAGTAAAACTTGAAAGAATAATTCTTATAGAGTTAAACAAAAGCAATAAAAATAAATAATATACGGTAGCCACAAGTTTAAATTTGGCATGAGAGAATTAGGGTAAGCCATTGATTTTAATTGTATGTGTAAAAATCCTCAAAATCTATCTTTCCTCCATCATGAATACTGCAGATTCTTTATAATTTTCACTTCATGGAGGGACTTGCAAAAGAGAAAAACAATTACAGAAAAGAATGAGCCCAAACCGAAACTATCAAAACAATTGAAGAAAAAAGTATCAAACTGTACCGGAAAAACCTTCAAAGCCAAAGCCATAAACAATTGATGCTGTCTTTATTAGTTTCCTTTGAATGGAAGGAGAATGTACAGTATACTCAAATGAATGCCAGCTGCATTATTCAAAAAAGAATCAAGAACGATAACCTTCTATTCATCACGTATTCTCTCTGCATCCAATGGCTCGGGAAATATCTCGTTTGAGTGTCGTCTAGTTGAGAAAGAATGGCGCCCTTGGGCGATTTGACCACTTCCCTGAGACCCCGTAGTGGCTATTCTTTCTGAGCTAGTGTGTTCTTCCCTAACTACCTTCAACGGGTTTTCCAAAGCTTTAAGGATATATCTCATTAATGGCCTCCTTGAAGGCTTGGGATTGAGACAAGATTTGGAAACAATAGCCATGGCCCATACTTCCTCTAATAAATCCTCATCTACGGTTAGGGAAGGATCCACTATGTTTGTTACAAGTTCCTTATCATATATACTAATGCAATGCAGTGTTTTGTCCAACCACTTGTTCATGGTAGCATCACTAGATGCACTGATACCCAACTTCCCAGTTACTAGCTCAAGCAAAACCTTTCCAAAACAATAAACATCGTATGCACAAGTGGCATTAGGCGTACCTGTTCATCAAAAAGAAGATTAGAAAGTCAAATCATCGTTTTAATAAACTTTATTCATCATAATTGAATTAAACAAGTGGCAAGTACCTGATGCGCCTTGTTCCGATGTTCTGCATAGTAGGAAGAAGAGACTATCAATAAGTAGTTCCACTTGAGAGGTAATAACATAATTACTTGTTATTATTAAATGAGCTAGATGTCATGCAGGAAAAAGTCCATCATAACGAGGATTGACAAAAATGTAATCATTTCAGTTTTTCTGCAGAGAGAAAAAAAATGTTTCCTGAGGGGAAGTGCCTAAACCCCAAATATAAATATTGTTGTCATTTCATACACAAATTTCTTTCAACTATCCCTTTACCCTGCCCATGTTTATCCTTGAATTGGCTTTAGAAATAAAATCAGTCTATTAGGGTCAGATTAAAAATGTTTCAGAACCCTATGATTCAAAAAGAGACCACCGATGAAATAAAAGATTTCAGAAAGTTCTATTAATCACTGCAACTAGGGATTATTCATTATGTGCACTATATACAGCAATTCCAATCATCAATCACTTTATTCAACCGTAATAATGCCTTTTCACCTTATCAAATACCATCAACAATAAGAATATAGTCAAACCCTAGATTTCAAAAAAGACCAATATAGGACACCATTCACATGAATATTAGTCCAAAATAAAACTTTGGTCCTCCAAAAATTCGAATTACTACCCACAAATTAAACAATAAGCTAGCAAAGAACAGTCAATCACCCAAAATTTGAATGAACCCTAATAAAGAATATAATCAAAATACCGTAATTATAAGAACCCAATTCAGTCCCTAATAGGTATGAAATTCTCAGATAAAGAATAAAAAAAAAAACTTTATACTAACAAATTAAGAGATTACTAAGTGTGTGTATATTGAAGAGTTGTTGTGAAAGAGGAAATTTGTGTATGAAATGTATTAGGAGATCAGAATTAGAGATATTAATATAAAATACAAAGAAAAGCAACAACGACTCACTGTGGCAGCCGCAGCAACCTGGAAATCCTGTTTTGATGGGTGTCTCCTTCTTGTGCACAGACCTGATTCAAACTCCCTAACCGGACTTCAAATTTATCATCAAGAAGTATGCTGCTTGCTTGGACATCTCTGTAAATATAGCAAGACAGGGTTCAAAAAAGGTGTGTCACCAGAGGTGCCCCTAGGCATAAATCTGATAAAAAGTGGGGGGTCGGGATTGAAACTCAAAAAAAACGTTATATGACAGATATGAGAATTTTCATCTGCAATGCAGCAGAAAGACAATGTAACCATTTAGAATGGTATAAAACCCGTCTTTTTCATTGATATAGCTCAGGGAAAGGCACGATGTAAATAAGAAACTTGTGCAATTGGTTTCTCCTTTTCATGCACTACCTAAGCACGGTCTATTAGAGATAATACATAATTATTTTTAGGCATGTTGGCTTAAGAAAGTCTAGATGCCACATGAAACAAATACTACTTGTGGAAAGTGAAGGAGTAACCTATAGTGAAATAGAGTACAATCATGATTAAAATTGGAAGGAAGGGGGAAGGGAAGAAATAGACATAAATCATGGCGAATACCTAAACCTTTTTTGTAAGTATGGTAAATATTCAAACTAACTTCAAAAAGAGCTTGATGGGTTTATTAAAGTACTAAGCAAATCCAGGAAATAAATTTGCTAGTTACTGTTTTACAAGCTCAATCAGATCTGTGTTGAAAATGAAACACTCTCACAAATAATTTTTATTCAAACTCAAACAAATATTACAAGAGCACTCTCACTCAACAACAAGATACTACAACTCACTCTTATAAGACTTTGCTTCTTCACTCACTTAGAAGCTCTTAATTTTTCTTGATACCTAAACTAAAATGGGAAGGGGTATTTATACTACTTAAGAACAATCCTACACCACACAAATAAACTAATAAAAAATTACAATAACCATACACCTCATTCTTCTCCATTCTTCTCCATCCTTCTAACAATATTTCAAATTACCAAATGATTCACATGCATAATTACCACACCCTAGAAGATTCTAGGTAGAAGGCTTGTAGTTTTGGACCTTGATTATGGACTTGAACTCCAATTTGATTGGGTTTGGGTTTGGGCTCCCATAATGGATCAAGTTTATGATCCAACCCCCCCCCCCCTTAAACTTGATCTTGTGACCCCTAGTAAGTTCCTTAATCTTATAAAGTCTTCTCTTGTCAGTGGCTTGGTAAAAATATCGGCAACTTGATCTTGTGACTTCACATATTCAACTTGCACATCCTTTCTTGCAACACACTCCCTTATATAGTGGTAGCGAATATCGATGTGCTTGTTTCAATCATGGAATACTGGATTCTTTGCTAAAGCAATGACTAACTTGTTGTCGACACAAACCTTGGTAGGCTCTTCTTATATCAAGCCTATCTCCTTCAATAGATTTCTAAGCCAAATTGCATGAAAAACGCATGAGGTAGCAACAACATATTCGGCTTCACAAGTGGACAATGTGACGATCGGTTGTTTCTTAGTATCTCCCATGAAAAATACGAATCCAGTAGTGCTCCTTCGATTATCTATGTCTCCACCCCAATCACTATCACTATATCCAACAAGCTTGTAATCATTAGAAACTGAATAGAACAAGTCAAAGTCAATTGTAGCTTTCAGATAGCGAAGAATTCTCTTTGCGGCTTTAAAATGGGTGGTTGTTGGAGATTCCATGTAGCGACTAACCATTTCAACTGCGTGAAGAATATCGGGCCTCGTGCAAGTTAGATATCGAATACTTCCCACCAAACTTTTGAAGAATGTTGGATTTACACTTTCGCCTTCTTCATGTTTGGACATCTTGATTCCATATTAGGCGGTGTGCTTATCGGCTTACAGTTCTCCATCTTGAACTTCTTCAAGATCTCCTTTGCATAGCTTTCCTGTGAAATGAAAATTCCATCATTTTGTTGCTTAACTTCAATGCCAAGATAGTACGCCATGAGCCCCATGTCTGTCATCTCGAATTCTTTCATCATTACTTCCTTGAATTCATTGAACATGTTTCGGTTGCTTCCGGTGAAGATCAAATCATCCACGTAGAGGCACGATAAAAATATCTCCATCTTTGATCTTGATATATAGAGTGTGCTCGTAGGGACATTTGTTGAAGCCATTTTCTTGGAAGTACTTGCCTATTCGGCTATTCCATGCCCTTGGTGCTTGTTTTAGCCCATAAAGAGCCTTCTTCAACTTCAACACCTTGTCTTCGTGGCTTTTGACTTCGTAGCCTGATGGTTGCTGAATGTAGACTTCCTCTTCAAGAACTCCATTTAGGAAGGCAGACTTTACATCCATCTGCTGTATCTCCCACTTGTTTTGAGCTGCCAAGGAAGTGATTAGTCTGATAGACTCCAATCGAGCAACAGGAGCAAATACCTCATTATAATCAATTTCAGCCTTTTGACTATAGCCTTTAGCAACTAGCCTCGCCTTTGTCACGACCCAATCGGAGGGCCGCGACGGACACCCGGATCCCACCCGCCGGGTACCGCTAATCGTACATCCAACACCTAATCGTAATTAAATACGGACTAAGCTAAAAAACATTATAGAAAATCTTAACCGAAAATTCAATTTCATATATACATACCCATACCAAGGCCGAGAAGGCCACACATGACAACTAACCACAGGACACCTGTTTACAAGCCTTTAAGAGTAGCAACATCAAAGGTCAGGACAGGGCCCCGCCATACCCATATATACAAGCAAAAGTACCGTACTAAGATTATACCAACACTCCGAACAAGGGAAGTGCTCCAAAAATCCGTTGAACCCGAAATCAACTAACGTGAACCGTCACCTTCCTTAACTGAACCTGCGGGCATGAAACGCAGCGTCCCCCGATAAAAGGGACGTCAGTACGACTGATGTACTGAGTATGTCAGGCATGAACAATACAATAACAGGGATATAACAACCACTGAAACAGAAACAACGGACCAACATGAACTGCCTCTGAGGGCCCTAATACACTTGCCTACATGTTATGCACAATGCAGTAAACTTATACATCGGCCTCATCGGGCATCTTCCTTACCATAACAGCCTCTATGGGCATCATTTCATGTCAGCCTCTGTGGGCATAATATGTCTAAATGTCATGCATAATGCGGTAAATACATATATACTGGCCACACAAGGGCATTTTCCTCCCCACAACATATATATATATAGTTTGGCCCTTCATCAGACATCTTCCTTCATTAGCCACACATGCTTTATCATTATTATATTCCAGATAATCAGGTGGTCTGCGTTTCCCGTCCCCAATATGCGGTCTTGGGTAAAACATGAATGCAATGTAAATGAGAATGCATGAATCACAATAAAATATCCTAAATGACATAATTTCCTTGTACCTTCGGTTAACGCCGTAAATATTAACATCTTTTCCGTATGCCTTAATAAGGACTTAGGAACATATTTAGACATGCTTTTAACATAGGAATCGATAACATGAATATTCTTAACCATTAGGAGTAGAATAAATTATAAAGCAATATCACGGTTATATTTTGTTACATAGAACATGCAAAAAGAATGAAATAATTTGTCTTAACATACCTTTTGTCGGATCGCTCGTCGATACACGTATAGGTCGTATAACACTTCGATTTATATTCCAAGAATTATCACCTCCAACTCGAATTTATGCAAAATGAACTAAAAACTGATTTGATGTTCGTTGGTTGCAATAAAAATAAGTAGACATTAAAACATTTTAAAAATTAGCATGAGTACGAAGATGCCTATGTATCCTAAAAGTTATTTGCTGCTCTCTGTTTGTTTTAGAAAATGATCCCAACAAGTTCAGTTGTAACCCTTTAAAACCTGCGAACCATCACCTAAAATATTACCTATCAAATGGTTGAATACGTGGTGCATTATTACCGGGTCCTCCACCTAGCCAATCTTGGCGGTGGAGGGCATTTAGTTGTTGACACATGGCCACTAACGTGCCACCCCCTCTTTTTAATTAATCAAGTGACCTGCCTCCGTATAATTTATTAACCACACACATAATTAATTCTAGATCCCACTTCATTTAAATTCTAAAAACTCATAAGACCTTCGTATACTCAATGTCATAATTTCCTAATATGACACTAGTCCATAACCTCTTTATGCACATACCAAATTTATTTTCGGCTTCCGTCGTCACACTTGTTAAGTCCTAAATTATTTCGGAATCGCATCATTTAATATACTAAGCTTCTTTATCCGCATACGTGAACATAACATAAATTTTCTCAACGCTCGGGTCTATTTATACACGTGTAGCGATTTAAACCGTAACCCGAAAGTACGGGGTGTTACAACCTTGTGCCTTTCAATCTCTCCTTTAGCGTTTTGCTTTGTTTTGTACACCCATTTGACACCTATCGCCTTATGTCCCTTGGGAAGTGAGGTAAGTTCCCATGTGTCATTCTTCTTGATGGTCTTGATTTCTTCGTCCATCGAATCTCTCCACTTCTTTTCTTGTACTGCTTCTTGAAAGCTCACTGGTTCACAATCGACAAATAGACAAAATAATGTAATATTATCTTGTCGTTCAGTTACCTCATAGAGATCTCTAAGGCTTCTTGTACGTTTCACAACTTGACGATGACGAAAGTGATGAGTCTCCTTGAGTGGTTGATGTTGGTGAAATGGATGGAGTTGCAAGCTCTTGTTGAGGTTCACCTAGTTTCTCCCTCATTATCTGCTCATCTTTTTCAAACTGAGGAAATAAATTGAAGTCATCTCATCTGCATGAGAGTTAAAATCCCATTCTCCTTCTTCGTTGAATACCACATCTCGACTAATAACAATCTTCTTATTGTCTGGATTGTACAACTTGTAGCCCTTCGAATTAGCATCATAGCCGATGAAGATAAAGCTCTCGCTTTTATCATCAAGCTTCGTTCTTCTCTCGTCTGGTACATGAACATGGGCTATACTTCCAAAGGTTCTCATATGGGAAATGCCATGCTTTCATCCACTCCATGTCTCTTGCGGTGTCTTTCCCCATACACTTCTTGTTGGAGATCGATTTGACAAGTAGACTGCACACGCTACTGCTTCGGCCTCGGCCATGTTAGTTTCTATCATTGCCTTGGCTTTCATGCATATCCTTGAGTTGCAGCTTGAGGAGTTGCTTAGTAAACCCTTGCTTCTTCGTATGCTTCTCTTCGTATGCTTGTAATGATCCTTGGAGTTGCTCGATCATCATTTCTTCCAAGTCTTTAGTTTCTTCAATCGTCACAACGATATGCTCAAAGTCGGGATCCAATGAACGGAGTATCTTCTCTATTATCCTCACATCTTCTAACTTTTCACTATTTCTTTTTAATTGATTAGAAACATCTACTACTCTTGAGAAATAATGCGAAATACACTCAGATACTTTCATGTGTAAGGATTCGAATTCACCTCTTAATGTTTGGAGACAAACCTTCTTCACTTGCTCGGATCCTTTGTAAGAGGTTTGTAGCTTCTCTCATGCTTCCTTGGCAGAGCTTGCACTCAAAATATTTTCAAAGCCATCATCATCTAATGCTTGGTAGATGAGGTAGAGAGCTTTTTTGTCTCTCTTTCTTGAATCCTTCAAAGTTGTCTTTTGATCTGATGTAAGAACAACAAAAGCAGCATCATCTGCAGGCTCGTTATAGGCTTTCTCTATGATATCCCACACATCTTGTGATCCAAGAAGTTCCTTCATTTTGATACTCCAATTGTCGTAGTTGTTGTTGTTGAGTGTCGGGACTTGAAATGGTGCCATACCATTTGCCATATCTCTCAATATAATGAGAATTTGCAAAATCTAATTGCGCTGATGAATGCGGAACGCCGAAAAACTTTGGGAGCGACCTGGTCAAATTTCCAGTTTTCGATTAAGGTCAAAGTCAACCCTAACCTGGTCAACGATCAACGACTTTGATGGCTCAGTCAACTCGGCTTGGACGGCTTGGTCAACAGGCTTACGGCTTAGTCAACTCGGCTCCAACTCCGCTGACTCGGCTCAACTCGGTGAGTCAACTCAATTTTCTGGCAGCACTCTTCCAGTGGCGCGTGGTGGGGCGTCTGAACTCCGATCGGAGAGATTCTGGCGGCGGCGGATTCCTATCGTCTAGACCTTCTATTTGATATGCAATAGTGTATACTTTACAACTGGTTTTGATACTTTTTTGTTTGAAATGAAACACTCTAACAAATAACTTTTATTCAAACTCAAACAAATATTATAAGAGCACTCTTACTCAACAACAAGATACTACAACTCACTCTTATAAGACTTTGTTTCTTCACTCACTTAGAAGATCTTAATTTTTCTTGATACCTAAACTAAAATGGGGATGAGTATTTATACTACTTAAGAACAATCCTACACCACACAAATAAATTAATAAAAAATTACAATAACCATACACTTCATTCTTCTCCATCCTTCTAACAATATTTTAAATTACCAAATGATTCACTTGCATAATTATCACACCCTAAAAAATTCTAGGTAGAAGACTTGTAGTTTTGGACCTTGATTATACACTTGGACTCCAATTTGATTGGGTTTGGATTTGGACTCCCATAATGAATCAAGTTTATGATCCAACAATATGTACATAGTTTATCGCGTGTGTCAAGGAGCTATTACTGATGTTTTATAAAAAAAAAAAAGTCAGTCAAGGTGCTATCCTTTTAGAATTCCTTTAATGGAAAAAAATAAAAAAAAGTCACTTCTGCATTTGAGATATTTACCAGCTAGCACTCAACTAAACAACAAGTTTAACCATCTTTTAAAAGCTCAGTATCAAAAGCGGCACCCATGTCAAACACAAGAAGACCTGGATGTTAGAAAGATTTTTAAAAATTAATAAGCAAACCTTCCTAAGTCTGCTGTAGTTTCAGAAGTAAATTTTAATATGCTAGAGCAGTAGGAAATGTAATAACAGTAAACCTTAAGCAATGTCACTAGACATAGAATCTAGAAGAAACCAGAACTTGCTAAATTGGAAATATTGTAGCCATGCATGCAACTAGAGAGCATAGCTAGTAAAAGTGCATTTAACCATAGTCGTCATCAAAAGAAAAAAGTATATACAACCATGGGCCCTAATTGGCCAAATCGTATTGTTATGGGAAAATGTGTAATTTATTGCACGTGATTCACACATAAAGAACAGATAATGAAAACCCTCAAGTTGATAGATTGAAGCTCCAAATCCAACATGTCATGGAGATTACAGATCTTCCAAAAGGGCACATTTTAGAACATATCAAGGATGAAGTCTTGTCTATTCCTTTTTTTTTTGTTTGTAAAATTTCATGAAGCTAATTATCGTAGCTGTCATCTGATATTTTCTATTATCTAGGTTTTGAATGTTCTATATCCATAAAGTTGTAAAGCACCTTTAATACATATAGAGCATGTGGAGCGTTGAATTATCATTCCCTACAAGCTTCTGCTGAAACTATATGAGAAAATTTAATAGAAATCTTTTCCAATAAGGACAATTTCAAGAAGCGTTAAATCCCTTAACTTTTGTCAAAATTTAGACAATTTCGAAGAAAGGTTGTTCTGGACAGACTGCAGCAATAGAGCAATAGATGCAGCTCTTGTTTGTATCTTGGGGCCACTTTGCTCCAAAAAAAGAACACGTCAGAGTATATTTAATTGCTAAAACACCTAGCTTTAGCTTATATCTTGCACTGACTCTTATGGTATTTGTTGAAATTCTAGAAGTACAAAATGGCGCCAGCATTAACTTGGCCAAATTTTATCAGTAAGAAGAGGCTTTGTCAGTACGCCAATTAGTATGGAGGAAACTTAAACACTTCATCCTTCACGAATGATACAAGTTTTTAATCTTCTGAAAAATCACATATTAAGTTCTACCAAATATTCACAAAAAAATCTACAACCAAAGAACACATGTAAGAGTAATGCATCATAACAAACCCTAAAAATACCTGTGCACAAGAGGCGGATGACATTCTTGATGTAGATAAGACAAACACTCAGCAGCCCCAATAGCAATTTTCAGTCTCGTTATCCAATCAAGTGACTGCAAACTATCATCAACTGAATTGGTATTTCTGAACAAAGAACTAGAGAGATCTCCATTTAGCATATATTTGTATACCACAAACATTTCATTTTCATTCTCCAAACAATGTCCCAGAAGAGGAACTACTCTAGAATGAGAAACTTTGCTGAACAAGTCCAATTCTAACAAGTATGCTTCCTTTTTAACAATCCTTTTAACTACTACATGAATCCCACCTTCCAGCATACCACGGAAAAGATCACCTGAATGTCCATGTTTAATAAGATTTGCATCACTGAATTCACCGGTTATTTGAAGGATCTGCTGGTAGTTAAATGCTTCTCCTAAACTTGAAAAATTCAATGATGCTCCAGGACTTGCACTAGTAGGAACAGGTTCCACACCAGTGACCTTTTGATTCATCCAACCCCTCTTGCAGCAACAAATAATCAGTACCACAATAGCAATAAATCCGAAACCCCCTAGAACAGCAGCTAATATGATTACATTTTTGTGACTCTTCTTGTCAGATTTAAGAGCCGGAGGCTTCATGGCATTTGGCACTCCAAAATTATCAAATATCAAGCCCCGCTCATTATAGAAAGATGCACATTCACTTGTATTCCTTTGACTTTCCAGAGTTTGTAGGCAATTTCTATTAAGGGACGCGTTGCTTTGCCCGTGCTTAGGAACTTTACCCTGGAAATAGTTGTCTGATAGATCAAGAAAACTGAATCTCCTAATTACAGGCGGTAGATTCCCATAAAACATATTCTGGGAAAGCTTAAACACCGCACTTGGGAAATTTGCTTTCGAGCCAAGAGTAGACAGAGTACCGATGAAGTTATTCGCAGAGGCATCAAGAAATCGCAACCTAGGCATTGACCAGAATACATCAGGAAGACTGCCACAGAGATTATTATGGTCTATTGCCAAGAACTGCAGCTGAGTTAGACGAACAAACAGATCACGAGGCAACGTACCAGACAGAGAATTCTTCCCAATTGTCATTCGTCGTAAGTTCCTTAATCCTCTTAAATCATTAGGCACCACTCCAACTAGACTATTTAAGCTGAGATCAAGGTCAACTAGATTCGAAAGGTCACCGAGTTGAGAAGGTATCAAAGAAGACAAACTGTTATTAGAAAGATTCAAGAATTTCAACTGAGATAAAGTCCCAATGACAGGCGGAATCGCCCCGGACAAAAGATTCGAGGACATATCAAGCAAAGTAAGGTTCTCCAAAGACCCAAATGATGCAGGAATTGATCCAACAAGTGAATTATGTGAACAATCAAGAACTGAAAGACTTGAAAGTTGACTCAAACTTGAAGGTGCCATTCCACTAAGACCATTATTTGATAAGTATAAAGTACCTAAACTATTCAAATTGCCAAGAGTTGATGGTATAACACCAGTAATTGAACAGAACCTAAGATCAAGAACCTGTAAAAATACAAGTCTAATGCCAAACCATTCAGGAATAGAACCCGGAAGTGCGAAATTCGACGCATTAAACGTCTCCAAAAATGTCAAATTTTGAAGGGCATCAACCAAGAATTGAGGATTTTTATTCCCAGTTCGGGTACGTTTAAAATCAGAGATGTTTATCTCAGTAACTCTACCATTCTTGCAAGTAATACCACTCCAGTTTGAACAAGGCTTGCCCTTTATAGGCCATTCTTTGGCTCTTAATCCTAATGAAGATCTCAGTTGAAGCAAAGCTAATTTCTCTTCTTGTTGCTCGAATGTAGAATTAAAAAGCAAGAAAAGCACGAAACAAATGTAACCCAGTTGGTGCCTCATTCTTGCTGAGCTTTCATAGAAACTTGAAAATTCTCATCTTCAAATTCGTACGTCGTAATTGGGTATACTAATATTTGACTATATGAGCGTTGTACTTTTCACCTACTGAATCAGAATTTCGTATCCGAGTTCGAAAAGTAATGGGGCTCACTTGGGTTTGATTCTTGGTCTTGACTCTTGAATAGTATACTAAGTATTATTTCTATATTTGGGTTACACTTGCCCCACTTTGTTTCTTTCAGTTTCTTCAAGATTAAAAAGTAGTCAAAAGGGTCTGCATTTTATTTGCACTTTATAGAAGATGTGAATTTACTATACCCTGAATGGATTGTTGTTCCATGTCTCTATGGGTTGATTCGATACTCTACCCGTCTGAAAGGTTACTAAAAATAGTCGTTTTGCGAGTTGAAAAAGGCATAATTTATTACTCCTTCAAATAAAAAAAGTTATTTGCTAACTCCTTAAAAGAAAATATTAATTTCTAAAAATATTTTTAAAATAATTTGACTAAACTGTCCTAAATTAAATAAATATTAAAATTTGATCACATAGTATTTAATAGGGCAAATATAAAAAAATAAGGTTAGTTCTTTCTTGGATTAACAAGTGGTCAATCTGTATGACTCAAGAAAAAAAGCTAAGTGAACACTCTTTTTTATTCGGAGGGAATAATAATTTTTTTCTATTTTATCATTAATAAAAATGACATATAAATAGAGTAATCATTTAATGAAAAGAAATTATAACTTAGACATAAATAAGAATTCAAATTGTCAAATATAATTTTTAATTAATATTTTTTAATGGGCGTGTAAAAAAAATGACACATAATTTGACACGGAGGGAGTATTAAATAATTTACTATTAAATTATTTTTTATAGCAGAGATATGATTCAAGATTGTCTAAAAATGACAATAAATCAATAAATAAATTTTTTAATTACAAAATCATTTTAATTTTACCTAATAATCATATAAAATGTTTTTCCCCCTCCGAGGTGGATTTTCATGTAAAATTGTGTATGTTCTTTATTTATGTACTTTACGTTTAGTTGCATTTCTGGTCACTTAGGTTGAAGAACAAGTTCTTTAACTAGATTAAAGTCGGACATACACAATTCACTTCCTCTTGTGTATGAGTATACTCTGAAATAACAATTAATAAATTAAAAGTCCAATCATGAATCTCAAGAGATGCATAAGACGAAAATGGAAGATAACAAATTGAATATTTAATATTTTAGATTATTGGTAAGTTCTCAAGCTTTAATCCTAAGGTTTCGAAGTTAAAATTATCAAGATCTAATTTCAGGCCGAAAATGTGAAGTTTGAGTGGCAATTCAAACTTCGGACTTCGGTAGGTAAGGAATGACATTCAACGTTTCTAGTTAAGTTTGTGACAAGCACGTGATCACACAATAATTTTGTGCAATTTACTATTTCAACGTATAAGTTATGTGTATAGTTAAGCAATTATAAAGGTTGATAATTCTATGTAAATAATAGATATTGGACTCAACTCAATCTCAAAAGCTAGCTTGTAGGGTGAGGATTATCCAAGACCATATAAGGAGTCCATGATTCCATTTCATATCTGATGTGAGACTCTTAACACTCCCCGCACGCCTAGACCTTGTTAACTGGAGCGTGTATAATATAATTTGGGGGCCCAACATCGACGAACAAATAATTGGAATGAGTCTGGCTCTGATACCATTTAAATAATGTGTAACATCCCGCACTTTCGGGTCATGGTTTAAATCGCTAGGCGTATGTAAAATCGCTAGGCGTGTGTAAATAGACTCGAGGGTTGGAAAAATTTATGTTATATTTTCTTATGCTAATAAAGAGATTAGTATATAAAAGGATAAAATCCCGAAATAATTTTGGCCGTAACAAGTATGATGACGGGAAAATGAAATAAATTTAGTGTGTGCATAAAGAGATTATGGACTAGTGTCATATTACAAATTATGACATTGAATATATGAAGGTCTTATAAGTTATCAAGGTTTAAGTGAATTGGGATCACAGAATTAATTATGTGTGATTGATAAATTATGCGGAGGCAGATCACTTAATTAATTAAGTGACCGTGCATGTTGGTGGTATGTGAAGTCGATTGGCAATGCCCCACCGCCAAGATTTGGCTAGGTGGGGGACATGATGATGAGCATTCATTATGTTCTCAATTTGAGGAATTATATATTGGCTTGAAGACCAAAGAAGCTTCAGCAAATAATTTTATTTTGGTTAGCATTTTTACTTTGCTTTGGAGGAAGAAAATTGTGGAACAATTTACAAAGTACAGAGACTCCTCCAAATTTTATTTGGTATGAAACTAAAGTAGAACATTTCAGTTTTTGGTTTGGAAAACGTACAAGTGCATCAACAATATTTTTCATCCATTTTAGCGAAACGAAGGTATGTTAAGGCAAATTATTTCTTTTTGGCATGTTCCATGTAACGAAATATAACCGTGGTATTGCTCCATAATTTATTCTACTCTTAAAAGTTAAAAATATTTATATTATTGATTCCTATGTTAAAAGCATGTCTAAATATGTTCTTAAGTCCTTATTAAGTGTAACATCCTATATTTTCGGGTAACGGTTGAACACATAAACATAGGAAAGTAGACCGGACTCCGGGAAGTTTATGTTTCACTCATGTATGCTATAAGGAAATCAGTATGTAAAAGGATGTGATCCCGAAATAATTTTGGATTTAATAAGTGCGATGACGGGGGAGTATTAATAATAATTGTGTATCCCCGAAGAAGTTGTAGACTAGTGTCATATTGCAGGAATAATGACATTAAGTGTAAGAAGGTTTTATAAGTCGCTGGGATTTAAGTGAATTGAGATCAGGAATTAAATTGTGGGTATAATTAATTAATTGTGGGATTAATTATAATTGGGGACAATACATAGTGGGACGCTATGTGTTACAGTACTACGCCTTACCTAATGACTAAGTCTTATACACATTGTTGACAACTTCTCAAAGTCTTCAAGACTCTCATCTTCAGCCATTAAAACACCTTCATCTCCTTAAGGTTCTGAAGGAATCCTTCCATGGAGAAATAATGGTCACACTTCTATTAGGAAGAGGAAATCTCTGCTGGTGGGTTCTCTGAATTCTCGGTCGAATTTAGGGATTTTCCACAAACCTGCGTACAACCAAAAAGGGGAGAAATCCGTGATGTTCTAGACCATTATTTCTAGTGAAATTGAAACCTTGGAGAAAGGTTGAAGGTTCAGAAACCAAGTCGAGACTTTGAGTCTCGGCGAAGCTCTAGCAAATTGATTTCAGTGCTTTCGGTTTTGTCTGTCGAAATTCGGTACGGGCGAAAGGTTTTTCGATGGCTTTCGTTGCTACTTCTAATCGAGGTAATCCTTCTTGTTCCTAAGTTCAGGTGAATTATGGAACATGATTCTTACTAGTTCTAAGACGAATATTGAAATGCTAAGTTAATGTGGGGGGGGGGGTATAGGGACTGTTTGTATGAAATTGGAGGTTGCATGTGAAATTGTTGTACTGTTTTGGATAGTGTAGCGGTAAAGAGAAGGATTAAGAGGGATTGGTATTTCTCTACATGCATAGGTTTCGATATAGAAGGAATATAGGTTCTACGCGTACAAGGTGTTTGCTAGAATGTCTCAATGAATCTGTTTCTAGTATGTTGATTTTATTATGATTTAAATCATCCGTGTGATGTAGATAATCATTCATAGAGCTTACAAGGACCCGTGGAACTTAGATAATTTCGACAACAAGGTATGCAAGACTCTTTCTTTCTTTTTGGCATATTCTATGTACAAGCATAACCGGAATATTATCCCATAAAGTACTCTACTCTAAGTAGTTAAGAATGATCATGTTATTGACTCTTATGTTAAAATTCTATTTTAAGTATGTTTCGAAGTCCTTATTGAGGCATGCGAAAAAGATGAGGATATTTACAGTATTAGCCAAAGGTACATGGATATTGGGCCAGGATGTGTTATTGTCATTCATGCATTCTCATTTCATTGCATTCACATATTACCCTGGGCCACTTGTTCTATGCACACTACTATATGGTAAGTATTATATATGTAAGAGGTATGAGGAAAGGAAAAGACGTTATATACGCACACCACCTGCAGCTAGTACAGACTATCACAAAAGAGCCCTAAGAGGCCAATTTAATGTGATGATGTGATGCTTGTATTGCTTATTGGGATGGGTTGCATGATCCGCAACGCTAACATATATTGGGGCGGGTTGCACGATCCGCAACACTAACATATATATGATATATATATATATATATACGCATTTGCATCATGTATACTTTCATTTACCAGTATATGGTATGATGCCCACAGAGGTTGTTATGGTAAGGGAGATGCCCGAAGAGGCTGATGTATATGTATACTGCGTTATGCATAACATTTAGGCATGTGTATTAGGGCCCTCCGTGGCATTCACTAATGTTCAGCTGTTTCTGATTCAGATTATGATATGTCTCTACTATGTTATTTCTGATACCTGACATACTCAGTACATCAATCGTACTGACGTCCCTTTTGCTGGGGGATGTTGCATTTTATGCCCGCATGTTCATATTGAGAGAGCGACGATTCGCACTAGTAGCTTGCTGGTTCAGCTGGTATTTGAAGCACTCTATTCCTTTTGGAGTTGCGATCTGGACGTGGTATGTTTTACTTTTTAGAGGCTTGTAGATAGGTGTCCTGTGGTTAGTTGTCGTGTAAGGCCTTGTCGGCCTTGATATATAAATGGATAAGTTGGAGCTTTTGGGTTTGAACTTTATTTAATCTATCACGGCTCAGTCCGTGTTTAAATATGATAAAGGGTGGAATGTAGATGTGCTACCCGACGGGTAGGGTCCAGGTGCCCGTCGCGGCCCTCCGGTTTGGATCGTGATAAACTTGGTATCAAAACATGTCTGTCCAAGGGAGTCTACAAGCCGTGTCTAATAGAGTCTTGATTATGGGTGTGTTGCGCGCCACACTTATAAGCAGGAGGCTACAGGGCATTTAGAATTGTTTCTATTCTTTCATATCATAGATTGTGCGGTAGGGCTGAGTCTTAAGAATTTGAGTTTAACGCGTGCCTGTTACCATTTGGGTAATGTCGATTACCAAAGAGACTTTAGTTGGTTTATATTCGTATCCAGTAAATGAATGACTTCTACCAGATGAATACGCCAGGAGGGCAGTATGATGTAAAACATTTCGAGATTATGAGAAATTATCTCGCTCATATATGGAAAAGATAATGTAAGCTTGGGAAGCAGAATATTTGAGAATCTTGGAATGTTAGATAGTCGTTGAGACCTTAGATATACAAGGCCTTTATGAATATGATATTTTATGTTTGATCTTGGTGGAAGTATATGGTATATGTGATGGTTGTGAGTTATGAATATCATCTAAATGCTTCTTCTTAAAGCTATTTTGAGCACTTACCTAGCCAAACTTTAAAATGACAACATGTTTGATATGTTGTAGCTTGTGCTGTCTGTTTTAGAACCTTACTCATACTCATGAATGGAATGTCCTCTGTATGTGTTAATGTGACCCTGCCTTGGTTATGTCCTCCTCTCTTAAGTCATGCTACCTGTGTGGATCTCAAACATGTCTATCTGTATCCAATTCAATGTTAAGTGAATACTGAGTCTCTTCTTGTGTTTTAAATTAACCTAAAGTTAGTTTAGGTTGCAAATGAACTTGAAAATGTCTGTTTAGCTATGGTTTCTGTGATAGTATGCCTGCTTGGTTTAGTTTATGAATGTCATGTCGCTCTAAGTTGTCCCTAGTGCACCTCAAACATATGTTGCTGCTTCAGTTTGTGACAGATGTTACTGCCCTTTTTCAGTCTCAAATGTCCTATTTTTAAACATGTTGTGCCCTCTTAAGTTATTCTGTGACATGTCATGTCTGCCAAATTGCTAAATAATATCAACACTGACATTTTGTATCTATTTGAACTGGTTTTTGCCATGTTGAAGTTATTACCTGTTTGCACCCCATGTTTAACTCAATCATATTCATGCAATAGTATGTATAGACTATAATTTGGTGCTAGAACTGTCTAAGGGAGTAGAAGATCTTGATATATGATTTGAATAAGATACTGCTTAGGAAGAAATGTCTTGCCCTTGTCAAATTGTGCATTCATGCCTAGACTACTTGTTTAAGAGTATATATGTGTTTTCCTTTGTTCATGACTCATTTTGTGTGTAAGCGTGTTGAGTATGTGTATTATGGAAAAATTGCCCTGACCTTGCTGTGTGGAACTATCCTGTTCTATTTTGGTATCTTATTAAGGTATTAAGTTATTTTGAGTTAGTCTTTTGCACATTGCTTGGTGCAAACCTGAAAGGAAAGTATTGCAGTTCTCATTTTCTGTTTTCAGTTTGATACATGTGATCTCTGTGTTGACTTAAGAGGTCTGCTGCATAGGCTTTATAAATTTGTCTAGTTGTGTATTGGGTTAAATGAGAGGTATATTGAGGAGGTTTGGAATTGATATCTGATAATTTGGTCCTAAATGCATATATGTGTTGATTTCTGTCCATTGTTTTCCCTATTCTTGGTGTAGCATAAATCAATGAATGATGGTTAAGGTTCCTTAGAATAACTCTCGAACTCTGTATGCTTGTATTTCTGTGTCTTTAATCCAGTCAGCTAATATACATATATTAGGCCAGTTACTGTGTGCCATTAGTATGTCTGTTTGTTTTGTCTAAACCTTTGTGTTGCCTAAACCTTATTCCATGTTTAAGTCATATAAGAGGCCAGTAATGATATGTTCTGATTTATATATGTTGTGGGGATCTGAGATAGTTGGATTGATTTATTAAGGTCACTAGGGGGATATTAGATGCCTATGAATATTGCTTGAGCTGAGTTATGAGTTTTTAAATATGAAAGAGAAGAAATGAATAGTATGAATAAAACTATTGGGTATTGTTGTTAGATTTTGATCCTGTCACAACTGTTATAGCTTTATATTTGGCATGAACTCTACCATCTCATTTGGCTATGTAGTGACAACCTTAGTATGGTCTTGCTAAGCTGTGGTTACCTGGTGCTGTCACTTTCATATTATACTTTAGACCTTTACTTTGCTATATGATTATTGAGGCCAAGAATGGAGGTGTCTGAGAGGACAATGATGTTGCATTTCTGGCTTTTGCATTCTATATACAAATTGTTGCTCTTCTATTTTCTAGAATAGTGGTTGCACAATGAAATCATATTGCCCCTTGTTATTTTAAAAGATGAATAGATACTACACTAGAGAGTAACATGGGCAGTTGTTAGGTATTGAGCAGTTTGCTGCCATATATTTATTTTGGTTGCTGCATATATTTGTTACCTTCTAAGGTATCGAGCAACCATGCTTGCTGTTATTTTGGCTGCTATTTTTGTTGTCACTGGCTACTACTGTCCCTGCTACACTTTGATAAAAATTGTTGCCATTTGTTGATGTAATGTGTCACCTAAGGAGCTGCTATTTTTGCAAGTCTCTGAGGAACAAGTGCTACACTAAGAATAGATGTTTCACTTGAAATATTACACAAGTTGTTTGCTGCAACAATGAGTATTGTTGACACCACACCTGCAGCTATATTTTTTTATGCTGCAAAAATGATAGCTATTTAGCTGTTGTGCTGCACTTCAACTGCTACATTCCTTAGACTAAATGCTTACTTTAGCTACAACCTTGTGAGGAATTGTTTGCTACTACTTGAGGCTGATGTTTGATGTCATTTTATGATTCCTGCTTCATACTACTTGTGGTTGTGCCACTTTCTCTGAATTGCCTCAGTTTGAGATGGTAAATATTGTTGTGTTTTGAAGCTGAAACCTGTTATATTTGGAGACAATCTTAGGGTTGGGAGACTGTTGTACCTTAGTCATTAACACCTCATTTTGGGTGTGACTTATTGCTGGATTTTGACCATTCTATTTTTTCCTGCTAGCTGCTGCATTGTATCCAGATGCTGCAGTAGAAAGAGACTAATATGTTGCTATGTTTTGATGAACTACTGCCCTCTCTTGTTAAGAATAAAATAGATACTACACTATGGGATAATAAAAGAGTCGAAGCATGATTAATTGCACTGATTTGTGTACTGTTTTAAATAATTGTGATGCATATAGAACTCTAAACTAGATGTTAGGATCCTCTATCTTCTTTGCCTGCTGTTTGAATCTAAAGGATTTATAAGATATACTATAGGCCTAGGCAAGAATCCATCACCCTAATAACTTTCTAATTAATCAATTAGCTAAGTGAAGATTGCTAAATACTAGAATTGGAGGGTGTCACTATATGCTTATTCATTTTGTATGTGGAGTTGTATATGTAATTGGCCCGAACTTGATTCTATTCTTTGGAAGGGGTCGTAGATTAATATGTATCTTCTGACGTTTTAAATGTTTATCTGAATTAATCCATGAGTGTCTCATCTATTTTTTTCTTTGAATTGAAGTGACAAACTTGATATTTTCTCTCTTGCTTTTACTGAAACTGGTCAACTGTGTGATCATCTTTTTGTGACAAGAATTAGATGTGTCATACCAACATTCGAGGATGAATGTTTTTAAGGGGAGAGGATGTAACATCCCGTATTTTCGGGTAACGGTTGAACACATAAACATAGAAAGTAGACCAGACTCCGGGAAGTTTATGTTGACTCACGTATGCTAATAAGGAAATTAGTATGTAAAAGGATGTGATCCCGAAATAATTTTGGATTTAATAAGTGCGATGACAGAGGAGTATTAATAATAATTGTGTATCCCCGAAGAAGTTGTAGACTAGTGTCATATTGCAGGAATTATGACATTAAGTGTAAGAAGGTTTTATAGGTTGCCGGGATTTAAGTGAATTGAGATTGGGAATTAAATTGTGGGTATAATTAATTAATTGTGGGATTAATTATAATTGGGGACAATACATAGTGGGATGCTACGTGTTACGGTACTACGCCTTACCTAATGACTAAGTCTTATACGCATTGTTGACATCTTCTCAAAGTCTTCAACACTCTCATCTTCAGCCATTAAAACACCTTCATCTCCTTAAGGTTCTGAAGGAATCCTTCCATGGAGAAATAATGGTCACACTTCTATCAGGAAGAGGAAATCTCTACTGGAGGGTTCTATGAATTCTCAGTCAAATTTGGGGATTTTCCACAAACCTGCGTACAACCAAAAAGGGGAGAAATACGTGATGTTCTAGACCATTAAGAGGGTTGCGTGTTTCTCTACATGAATAGGTTTCGATATAGAAGGAATATAGGTTCTACGCGTACAAGGTGTTCGCTAGAATGTCTCAATGAATTTGTTTCTAGTATGCTGATTCGATTATGATTTAAATCATCCGTGTGATGTAGATAATCATTCATAGAGCTTACAAGGACCCGTGGAACTTAGATAATTTTGACAATAAGGTATGCAAAGCTCTTTCTTTCTTTTTGGCATATTCTACGTACAAGCATAACCGGAATATTATCCCATAAAGTACTCTACTCTAAGTAGTTAAGAATGATCATGTTATTGACTCTTATGTTAAAATTATATTTTAAGTATGTTTCGAAGTCCTTATTGAGGCATGCGAAAAAGATGAGGATATTTACAGTATTAGCCAAAGGTACATGGATATTGGGCCAGGATGTGTTATTGTCATTCATGCATTCTCATTTTCATTGCATTCACATATTACCCTGGGCCACTTGTTCTATGCACACTACTATATGGTAAGTATTATATATGTAAGAGGTATGAGGAAAGGAAAAGACGTTATATACGCACACCACCTACAGCTAGTACAGACTATCACAAAAGAGCCCTAAGAGGCCAATTTAATGTGATGATGTGATGATGTGATGTGATGTGATGATGTGATGCCTATATGGCTTATTGGGACGGGTTTCACGATCCACAACACTAACATATATTGGGACGGGTTGCACGATCCGCGACACTAACATATATGTTATTTCTTATGCCTGACATACTCATTACATCAGTCGTACTGACATCCCTTTTGCTTGGGGACGCTGCGTTTTATGCCCGCAGGTTCATATTGAGAGAGCGGCGATTCGCACTAGTAGGTTGCTGGTTCAGCTGGTATTTGGAGCACTCTATTCATTTCGGAGTTGCGATCTGGTCGTGGTATGTTTTACTCTTCAGAGGCTTGTAGATAGGTGTCCTGTGGTTAGTTGTCGTGTAAGGTCTTGTCGGCCTTGGTATATAAATAAATAAGTTAGAGCTTTTGGGTTGGAACTTTATTTAATCTATCACGGCTCAGTCCATGCTTAAATATGATAAAGGGTGGAGTATAGATGTGGTGCCCGGCGGGTAGGGTCCGGGTGCCCATCGCGGCCCTCCGGTTTGGGTCATGACATTAAGGCATACAGAAACGATGTTAATATTTACGGCGTTAACCGAAGGTACAAGGAAATTATGTCAGTCAAGATATTTTATTGTGATTCATGCATTTTCATTTGCATTGTATTCATGTTTTACCCAAGATCGTATATTGGGGATGGGAAACGGGAAACGCAGACCACCTGATCAGCTGGGATATGATAATGATAAAGCCTGTGTGGCTAGCATGTGTGGTTTAATGAAGGAAGATGCCTGATTAAGGGCCAATATATATATATATATATATATATATATATATATAAATGGGAGAAGATGCCCTTGTGTGGCCAGTATATATGTATTTACCGCATTATGCATGACATTTAGACATATTGTGCCCACAAAGGCTGTTATGGTAAGGAAGATGCCCAATGGGGCCGATGTATATGTATACTGTATTGTGCATAACATTTAGGCATATGTATTAGGACCCTCAGATATATGTACTATTGGTCGGTTGTTCCTGTTCCAGTTGTTGTTATATCCCTATTATACTATTGTTCATGCCTGACATACTCAGTACATCAGTCGTACTGACGTCCCTTTTGTCGGGGGACGCTGCGTTTCATGCCTGCAGGTTCAGTTAAAGAGGGTGACGGTTCACGCTAGTAGGTTGCTGGTTCAATTGATGTTGGAGAACTCTATTTGTTTCAGAGTTGCAGTTGGTCGTGGTACAATATTTTTGCATCCGCATATGGGTATGGCGGGGTCCTGTCCCATCCCGTCCTTGTGATGTCATGTATTCTTTAGAGGCTTGTAGACAGGTGCCCTGTGGTTAGTTTTCATGTGTGGCCTTGTCGGCCTTGGTATGGGTATGTATATATATAAGTTGGTTTCTATGAACTATAATTTTTTTTGGGTTAGTCCGTAATCAATTGTGATTAGAAGTTGGTTGTACGATTAGTGGTACTCGGTGGGTGGGGTCCGGGTGCCTGTCGCGCCCCTACGGTTTGGGTCGTGATATAATGGATCTTGGGTCTAACTCAACCCCAAAAGCTAATTTGTAGGGTTAGGATTGTCCAAATCCATATAAGGAGTTCATGTTCCCATTCCATATCCGATGTGGGACTCTTAACACTCCTCCGCACGCCCAGACCTTGTTAACTGGAGTGTGGATAATATAATTTGGGGGCCCAACATCAGTGAACAAAGAATTGGAATGAGTCTGACTCTGATACCATGTAAAGAATCGAGTGCATTAACTAACACAAACAAATAAGGGGTATTTGATATTTTACACTTATTGATTTAAAATTATGGATTTATCTCTCTTTTTTTTCCTGTGATACTGTTATTTTGTCCTTTGGTTTCATGTTTTCTTCACTTTGAAAAGGTTTCTAGCTTTTTCTTTATGGATGGTATCCGATACTTGGTTTTAATATAAAACGTCTATTACTAAAAGTGATTCCATTTCAAAATTTCTAATTAAGAATAGATAAATAGTAATTATGGTAAGAAATATCTTCCTTGATTATTTATCCCAAATGGGTAGTAAATATACTCATAATACAAGAATCATCCTATGCTAGAATTAAGGTATTAAATGACTAAATATACACCTACCATATACAAAATATACTATGTACCAATAATTATGATAAAATATTCTATTAATTCTATCACACCCCCGCAGTCGAAGCGGGAGGTCCGCATATGCTAAGTGTAACACCCCGTACTTTCGGGCGATGGTTTGAACAGCTAAACGTATGCAAGTAGACTTGGGGCCGAGGAAATTTTGTTATATTGAGGTATGCACATAAAGAGCTTAGTATATAAAAGGATAAAACCCCGAAATAATTTTGGACTTAACAAGTGTGATGACGGAGATTGAAAATAATATTTGTGTGTGCAAAAGGAGGCTACGAATGAGTAGCATATCATATGATCCTTATTCTTGATTGTACACGTGTCTCACCTAAAACAAATTAGCTGCCACGAATTTGGCAAGCGTGGCATAAAATATGTGTTGGAATTGTGTACAAAGTCATTTATTTAATAAAGGCTATCCATGTATTAGAGGGATTTTGGAATTAATATTGGAGTGAATGGATAAGATTCATGTCTACAGCACAAAGGGGCATCTCCACGTGGTTTTATGGTCAAAGAGACAACATAGTGACTATTAATTTATAAAAGAATATGTTGGTTCTATCTTAGTTACTATGTAGTTCTTGGTAGTAATGAATGACTCAAGGTGTGGACCTTACGGTACATAAAAGGAAAACGTACTTAAGTCCTTTATTAAGTAGGAAATCAGTTTCTCTTTCGTTCTAATTCCATGGATATAGAAAACATTTTGCTTCTTCTTTCCATTTCAATGGAGAGTGCATCAACTCTTCAGAGTCTCATTTTACACAGATCTAGGTTCAAGAAGTTCTAAAGGTGAGCTCAAATTTAGAGTTTAAACCCGGTTATCCTTCTATCAATTTCATGATTATAACCTCGGTTTTCCTCCAGATCCTAGCAAGTCGAATGTTACTTTATGGTGAAGTAACATGTAAAGAGTTTAGTTCTGGTCATTCAAGATTAAATTGTAAAGGAGGTTGATTTCTTCATTACCAGTGAAGGTTCAGTTCAAAAGTATGTTAAGACGTATCTGTCACGACCCAAACCTGAGGGCCGCGACGGGCACCCGTACCCTACCAGTCGGGCACCACATCTACACTCCACCCTTAATCATGTTTAAACATGGACTGAGCCATGATAGATTATACAAAATTCCAACCCAAAAGCCCCAACTTACACATTTATATACCAAGGCCGACAAGGCCATACATGACAACTAATCACAGGACACCTGTCTACAAGCCTCTAAAGAGTAAAACATACCACGACCAGATCGCAACTCCGAAATGAATAGAGTGCTACAAATACCAGCTGAACCAGCAACCTACTAGGGTGAACTGTCACTCTCTCAATATGAACCTGCGGGCATAAAATGCAGCGTCTCCAATAAAAGGGACGTCAGTACGACTGATGTACTGAGTATGTCAGGCATAAGAAATAACATAGCAGAGATATATCATAGTCTGAAACAGAAACAGCTGAACATCAGTAAATGTCTCTGAGGCCCCAATATATATGCCTAAATGTTATGCACAATGCAGTTTCCATATACATCAACCTCATCGGGCAGCTTCCTTACTATAACAGCCTCTGTAGGCATCATACCATATAATGGTTAATGAATATATGCATGATGCAAATGCGGTATACTAATATCCACACAGGAATCCTCCCATAACCGCCTCTGTGGGCATCAGGTTATATCGCCACACAAGGGCATCACATCACATTGGCCTATTCGGGCTCTTTTATGATAGTCTGTACCAACTGCAGGTGGTGTGCGTATATAACACCTTTTTCCCTTTTGCCAATTCCCATACCTATATATATAATATTTACCATATAGTAATGTGCTTAACACAAATGGTCCAGGGTAACATATGAATGCAATGCAAATGAAATGCATGAATAATAATAAAACATTCGGAGTGACATAATATCCTTTACACCTTTGGTTAACATTAGAGACATCAACATCTTTTCCGGTGTGCCTTATTAAGGTCTTAGAAATATACTTGGAGATTCTTTCAACATAGGAGTCAATGACTTGATCATTCCTAACTACTAAGAGTAGAGTAGTTTATGTAGCAACACGATGGTTATGTTTCACATATAGAATTATGCCAAAAGGAAGAAAAAGCCTTGCATATCTTATTGTCGAAATTATCTAAGTTTCGCAGATCCTTGTAAGATTTATAAGTGATTATCTACACCATATGAATGATTTACATCATAATCGGATCAATATACTAGAAATCGCTTCATTGAGACATTCTAGGGAATACTTTGTACGCGTAAAATCTATACTTCTTCTATGTCGAACCCTATGCATATAACCATACAATCAGCCATCCTAACCGTTTTTCCTTACTGCTACAATACCCAAACAATTCAGCAATTTCACATGCAACTTTCAATTTCATATCAACAACCTCAACAATACCCAGCCAACTTAGTATTTTCAATACCCATCTTAGAACTAGTAAGAATCAGGTTCTATAATTCGTATGAACTTAGGAACAAGAAGGATTACCTCAATTAAAGTAGCAACGAAACTCATCAGAAAGCCTTTCGCCCGTACCGGATTCCGACAGACAGAACCAGAAGCACTGAAATCGACTTGCTCGAGCTTTGCCGAGACTCAAAGTCTTGGCTTGGATTCTGAGCCTTCAACCTTGCTTCAAGGTTTCAATTTTGCTGGATTTTAGGGCCCAAAATGCCATGAATCTCTCCTTCCTTGATTATGCGAAAGCTTACAGAAAAATCCCCAATTTGGTCGAGAATTTCAGAGAGCTCACCAGTGGGAATTTATTCCTTCTAATTGAAGTGTAACAGTTATTGTTCCATAGAAGGATTTATTCAAGAGCTTTAATATTGAAGAAGCTTGAAGAACTGATGGCTCTGTATTATCGAGAAGAGAGAATCGGTTGAAGGCTTGTGAAGCTACCATCAATGGTTTTAAAGCTTAGTCATTTAAGCCAGTTACTCCAACAATACCTTTAGAAAGCTACACGTGGAATCCCACCTGGTGTTGTCCCCATTAATAATTAATTAATCCCACAATTAATTAATTATACACATAATTAATTTTTCGATCCCGGTTCACTTAAATCCTGACGACTTATAAAATTCCCCTTATACTCAATGTCATAATTCTTGTAATATGACACTGGTCCATAATCTCTTTGAAAATATAAAATTATTATTATTAATCTCCGTCGTCGCATTGTTAAATCCAAAATTATTCCGGAATCACACCTTTATATATACTAATGTCCTTATTAGCATACGGGGTCGGGGTCTACTTGTCAACGTTTATGTGCTTAAATCATTACCCGAAAGTACGGGATATTACATCCTCTCCCCCTTAGAAACATTCCTCCTCGAATGTCGGGGTGACATATCTAATTCTTGTCACAATAAGCATGACTTGAGTCATCTCTAGGCAATTAAAATGACGACATACTTACAGAACCTAACATCTGAAATATTTGCAGTACTAGGTGGTTTTCTACAACACTATTGTCACTTCCATTCATCTAAACAGGGGATAAGATACTTATGGATTAATTCAGATTTATCATTGAAAATAAGGAGAAAACACATATCAATTTATGACCACTTCCAAGGAATAGACTCAAGTGCAGGCCAATTACATATACAATTTCATATACAAACTAAAATAAACACATAGTGACACCTTCACATTTCTAGTAACCTTGTGTGAAGCAATCTTTATCTAGATAATTTAGTTAGATAGAAAATTAATAAGTTAATGGATTCTTGCCTAGGTCTGTAGTATATCTCATGCATTCTTCATACTCAATCATCATGCATATTCAGTTTAAAGTCATGTATGTATCATAACTATTAAAATAGTAACAAAAACATTTCTTTCAAATAAGTGAAATATTGTGCAACTAACATGGCACTGGTTTAAGTTAAAATGTAGCAAACACAACTGCTTATTTTCAAATCTGCCCCTGCCCAGAACTTACAGCAACATCTGCCTCAAAGTGAAGGCAACAACATGTGTTTGAACATGGCAACAATTCTTATCTAAGTGTAGCAAGGACAGTAGTAGCCAGTGATAACAAAAACAACAGCCAAAGAGTAACAACAAGTGACATCAAACAATAGCCAAAATAACAGCAAGTATGGTTGCTAAATGCCTCAGAAGGTAACAAATATATACAATAACCAAAATAAATATATGGCAGCAAACTGCTCAATATCTAACAACTGCCTATGTTACTCTCTAGTGTAGTATCTATTCATCTTTTAAAATAACAGGGAGCAAAATGATTTCATTGTGCAACCACTATTCTAGAAAATAGAAGCAACAACAATTTATATTTAGAGTGCAAAAGCCAGAAATGCAACAACATTGTCCTCTTAGACACCTCCATTCTTGGCCTCAATAATCATATAGCAAAGTAAATGTCTAAAGTATAATATGAAAGTGACAGCACCAGATAACCACAGCTTAGCAAGACCACACTAGGTTTGTCACTACATATCCAAATCAGATGGTAGAGTTCATGCCAAATATAAAGCTATAACAGTTGTGACAAGAACAAAATCTAACAACAACACCCAATAATTTCATTCATACTATCCATTTCTTGTCTTTCATATTTAAAAACTCACAACTCAGCTCAAGCAGTATTCATAGGCATCTAATATCCCCCTAGTGACCTTAATAAACCAATCCAACAAATCTCAGATCCACACAATAGAGATAAATCAGAACATATCATTACTGGCCTCTTATATGACTTAAACATGGAATAAGGTTCAGGCAACATAAAGATTTAGACAAAACAAACAAACATACTAATGGCACAAAGTAACTGGCCTAATATATGTATATTAACTGACTCTAAGAATTGGATTAGACTTAACAATCCCCAAATGGACTACCAAGATAATTCAATTAAGCATTTTTTATGAAAAAAAACTGAAGTTTATATACTTTAACTGACTCCGTCAGAGTTTAAGTACATGTATTAGCATATGAGTACACTTCTATACAATGAGTGAGATGAACAAATAGGTTGAAAAAAACCAAAATTGGAAGTCTGTATTTAACAGGTATAAGACAAGCTAGACTGAATTCTCCTTAGGGACTGTTCGGTTGCCTAATCAGGATTCAGATTACACTTTCAAGTGAACAAGATAGATCATGCTATCCTTTCTCAATATTCATGTTTACAAAGACTCAAATACACCTAGACAGGATTAAAGACACAGAAATACAAGCATACAGAGTTCCAGAGTTATTCTAAGGAACCTTAACCATCATTCATTGATTTATGCTACACCTAGAATAGGGAAAACAATGGATTCAAATCAACACATATAGGCATTTAGGACCAAATTATCAGATATCAATTCCAAACCTCCTCAATATACATATCAATTAACCCAATACACAACCAGACAGATTTATGAAGCCTATCCAGCAGACCTCTCTAATCAACACAGAGATCACATGTATCAAACTGAAAACAGGAAAGGAGAACTGCAATATTTTTCTTTCAGGTTTGCACAAAGCAATGTGCAAAGGACTAACTCAAAATAACTTAACACCTCAACAAGATACTAAAATAGAACAGGATAGTGCAACACATCAGGGTCAGGGCAATTTTTCATCATACACATACTCAACATGCTTACACAAAATGAGTCATGAACAAAAGAAAACACATATATACTCTTAAGCAGGTAGTCTAGGCATGAATGCACAATTTGACAAGGGGCAAGACATTTCTTCCCAAGCAGTATCTTATTCAAATCATATATCAAGATCTTCTGCTCACTTAGACAGTTCTAGCACCAAATCATAGTCTATACATGATATTGCATAAATATGATTGAGTTAAACATGGGGTGAAAATAGGTAATAACTTCAACATGGCAAAAGCCAGTTCAAATAGATACAAAATGTCAGTGTTGATATTATTCAGCAATTTGGCAGATATGACATGTCACAGAATAATTTAAGAGAGTATTTCTTGCAAGAATTGACATACTTTTGGTACTTAGACAAAAGGGGAATCATGTAACCAATTCAGAGGAACATAAAAGTTTAAAAATGCATGGGTAATCTTCTAGATGTGACATCTTAAGTATTCAGAATCAATTAAATGCTAAACTAAGCACCCAAGATCCTACACTTACTATATTATTGAATCTGATGACACTGAGACTTAGCATGGTACTTCATAACTCATTTATTTTACTCAGCAAGAACATGAGATCAGATCACCCAAATATACACTTAGACAAGATGCTAGGTTTGTTGTTTTTACTTAACATAAGGCAGACACATCAAAATTAATACATAAGCATCAAATATTAATTATATCAAATCATAACTTACAAAGTGGACTAGAACATCATCTCATCCTTAGGCATCACAGAACTCTATAAACATCACATAGAATCAATTGTGGACCTCAACCTAGTGTACATGGGTATAAACAAGATATTAAGCAGACTAGTGAACATTTGGAAACCAATACACTTATCATATCATATACTTAATATCAAACAGAGGTAAAATACTAGATTCATGAAGGCCTTGGATATCTAAGGTCTCAACAGTTAACTAACACTTTAAGATTCTCAACAGGATCAAACAAAAAAAAAGACCAAAGTGTAAACATATTTGTTATGAAATTAAGAAACGATTATTAACTGCACAAAAATCGTAGTATCACACTGTACATGTGCAAAAAATAATAATTCTTGAAAATGACAATAAATTGATAAAATTCCTAAAATAAGAATAATCATTGATAAATCGCCGAAAATGTGAAAATGTGTAAAATGCTATTTTGTGCTTTTTAACCCTCATAGGGCACTAATTGTATGTATGGCGAGCCTAAATTGGGTGTCAACAAAGGGTATTGAAGAACCAAGATAAGTCTAATTCCAATATGAAAGAACTCAACAACCTTATGGCATCTCATTCCACTTCCATCAAGCAACTAGAAACTCAATTGGGCTAAATTTCCCTAACTCTTAACCCAAGACAAAAAGAGACCCTTCCTAGTTACACAATTGTAACCCGAGGAATGAAGGTGGTGGGATTCTCATTGCCTAGACATCACTACATGAAGTGGAAAGGTGTTAGGATAACTCAGGTTGCAAGAGTAACGAGTGGTAATTGAAAAGTTGAATGAGGATGAAGAGCTCAAGAATGATGAAGCACTAGTGGAAGACAATATCTTGGTTGATGAAAATATTAAGGAAATTAAAGAAGAGGATAAGTTGAAGGAACAAGAGAATGGGATCAACAAGAATGAGGAAGCTAACAAAGCTTTGAAGCCTATTCCAAGGCCTCTTTCTCTCTTTCCACAAATATTTGCAAAGAGAATTGAAAATGACAAGTTCAACAATTTTTTGGAGATGCTTAAGCAAGTATCGGTGAATATTCCACTTATTGAGGCTTTGGAGAAAATGTCAAGGTATACTAAGTTCATGAAATATCTCATTACTAAAAAGATAAAAGTGAACTTTTAGATGGTGGACACTACGCATCAATGTAGCATCATTGTTTCTAGTTCGGTGGTAAAGAAGCAATAAGACCCCGACGCCTTCACCATCCCATGCACTATTGGGGTTTACCAATTTTCAAAAGCCCTTTGTGATCTCGAAGCAAGCATCAAATTTGATGTTTTTTTTCATTTTAAGAAGCTAGGGTTGGGCGATCCCTGACCTACAAGTAAGAGATTGCTCACGACGGATACAATGGTGAAGAGGCAAATAAGAATCATTTATGATGTGTTGTGAAAGTTGATAAGTTTATCTTTCCCGCCAATTTTGTAATCTTGAATTGTATGGTTGACTATGAAGTTCCCATAATCTTGGGACTACCATTCTTGGCCACGGGAAGGGCCATATATGATATGGAAAGCGGGGAATTGAAGCTTCGGATGAATGATGAAGAGGTTACCTTTCATGTGTGTAAGTCGATGAAACAGTCTTTTGATATACGAGTAATTTCATTTATTGGTGTTATTGATGAAGAGGTAGAGGTGAATGTCGACATTGATGTCATTAAAGGAGCCTTATTGGCGGTATTGTTGAATCACAACCATGAAGTGGTTGAGGGAATTACGAAAACAATGCTTTCACTTGAGGGCCAAGGTTCTTATTCCTACTCTTCGAGGCGATTGACCTTAGACTTGGAAAACTGAGGAACGCCACCCCTCGAACCCTCCATTATTTAACCACCAACTCTTCATCTCAAGCCACTTCTAAATCACTTAGAGTATAAATTTAATGAGAGCCAAGTGGAAACTTTGTTATCAATCTTGATAAGGTACAAGAAAGCCATTAGGTGGACCATTATAGATATTTGGGTAATAAGACCGGTATGTGAATTCATTAGATTCATCTCCAAGAATATAACATTTCTATTGTGGAGCATCAAAGAAGGATAAACCCTTTAATGCAAAAAGTTGTAATGAAAGATATTATCAAGTGGTTAGATGTCAGAGTCGTATACCCTATTTATGATAGTGCATGGGTGAGTCCTATGGAATGCCAACGAAATGGAAATCATAGTGGTCCCCAATGACAAGAATGAATTGATACCAATGAGGACGATAACCAATTAGAGAGTTTTCATGGATTACCAAAAGCTTAATAGTGCCACTCAAAAGGATAATTTTCCCATACCTTTCATTGACCAAATTCTTGATCAGTTGGCGGGAAATCTTACTATTGTTTTATGAATTATTACTTGGGGTACAACCAAATTCAAACGGCCCCGGAGGACAAGAGAAAATAATGTTCACATGCCTGTATGGTACAGTTTATTTTCGGAGGATGCATTTTGGTCTTTGCAATATTCCTTCCATATTTCAAAGTTGCATGATGGCAATATTTAATAATTTGGTGGAAGAAGATGTGTAGGTCTTCATGGATGACTTCTCCGTGGTGGGAGACTCTTTCAAAAATTATTTGAAGAACCTCTCCCAAGTGTTGAAAGGGTATGAAGAGATCATTTTGGTTTTGAATTAGGAGAAATGTCATTTTAAGGTCACGGAAGGCATAGTTCCTTGGCACAAGATCTCAAAAGAGGGTATTGAAGTGAACAAAGAAAAAATAGAGGTCATCTCTAAGCTACCTCCTCCAACAACTGTGAAGGGCATCCAAAGTTTCTAGGGGCATGCCGGTTCTCATTGGAGGTTCATAAAAGATTACTAGCCCAATGTGCAAGCTGCTAAAAAGGGATGCCAAGTTTGATTTCAATGAAGCATGCCTCAAGGCTTTTGAGGAATTAAATGAGAGGTGGTCTAGGCTCCAATCATTATGACCCCAAATTTAGATCTTCCATTTGGATTGATGTGTGATACAGGTAGGGTAGCTATCGTAGCTATGTTGGTACAAAGGCATGGCAAGGTTCTTCACCCTATATAATATGCAAGTAGATCGCTCAATGAGGCTCAAAAGAACTATATGGTGACAGAACAAGAATTTTTGGTCATTGTCTTTGCCTTGGAGAAATTCTATTCTTATTTATGGGGTTCAAATGTTGTTGTCTACTCCAACCATGCAGCACTCTGATACCTTATGGCAAATAAAGATATGAAATCACGCTTGATTAGGTTGGTGTTTTTTCTCGAAAAGTTCAATTTTGAGATAAGGGATCGGAAAGGAATTGAGAATCAAGTGGCGAACCACTTCTATAGAATTGAAGAAGTAATAAGGCCTAAGAATGAATTGGAGATCAATGATGCATTTCTACATGAGAAAGTCTTTGTGTCATCCCAATATCTTATCCCATGGTATGCCGACCTAGTAAACTACTTGGTTAGTGGAGTTATGTTGGATCGTCTAAACTTTCATCAAAAGAAGAAATTCTTGAGAGGCTCTCGAAACTCATATTGCGATGAGTCTTATCTCTTTCGGATTTCTGCCGACAATATGATAAGAAGGTATATACCCAAGATTGAAATAATGTCTATCATGCATGCATGCCATACTTCACCAGTTAGAGTTCATGATGCTAGTCACTGCATGACTTCCAAAAAATTTCAAAGTGGATTTTATTGGCCGACTATCAACAAAGATTCCCATGATTATGTGAAGCATTGTGACCAATGTCAATGGTAAAGAAATGTATCTAGGAGACATGAATTGCTAATGTCCATCATCTTGGAAGTAGCGTTGTTTGATGTTTAGGGGATTGCCTTCACGGGGTATTTTGTGAGTTCTTATTGCAACAAATATATTTTTATGGCAGTGGATTATGTGTCCAAATGGGTAGAGTCTTTATCCCTTCCAATCAATTAAGGGAAGAGTGTTACCGCATTTGTACAGAAGAATATTTTCACTCGGTTCGGCACCCCAAGAGTTATCATAAGCAACAGAGGTTCTCACTTTCGCAATAAAGTGTTCGTCTCTCTTATTGAGAAATATGAGGTAAAGCATAAAGTGGAACTTCTTACCACCCTCAAATAAGTGGTCAGGCGGAAGTGTCCAACTGAGTGATGAAAAACATTTTGACAAAGACAGTGATTGTCACGAGGATGGATTGGTCAAGAAGGCTAGACGATGCCTTGTGAAAATATAGAATGGTATACAAGTCTCTAATTAGCATGTCACAATACGAGTTGGTGTTTGGTAAGGCATGTCACCTTCTGGTAGAGGTGCAATACAAGACATTATGGGCATTGAAAAAACTCAACATGGATTGGGAGGACGCTTCACTGTTAAGGGTGGACCAAATTAACTAGATGGATGATTTCATCTCCAAGCATATAAAAGCTCCGTTCTTTGCAAGGAGAGGATGAAATTCCTCCATGACAAGATGATCTTGAAAACGAAGTTTGTCACCAGGACTGGGTTTTGTTGTACAACTCAAGACTCAAGTTATTTCCCGGGAAGTCAAAGTCTAAATGGTCTGGTCCTTTCAAAGTGATGAAGGTATTGCATTATGGTGTCATTGATTAGAGAATAAAGAGTCAAGTATTACTTGGGATGTGTTGATGACCATCGGGTATGTTACGATTCACTTTTACGTGAGGCATAAAAGCTACTTTATAGTTGTGTACTCTTTTTGGATTTACTATTTTTTAGCGTCTCCACCTAATTTATTTATGAAAATTAGGAAAACCAATTTAAAAGGGTTTATTCAAACAAAATATTTAAATATCAAAGTTTGGGTAAGGGGTTCCGGTAATTCCCTGGAGAAGATGTTAGGCACCCTAGTATTAAAAAATCCGCAGAATGCGGTTGATCTTCAAGTGTCAAAGTGTGATTTAGTAATCATTTGCTTAAGATGTGTTTAAAAATATGTATATGAAGTCATGGCATATCAAAAATGTTTTATGGAAGTAAAAGTCCTATTTTATTTCTTTTAAAAAAAGTTGAGTCTTTTAGAAAATGCGACGAAGGTTTTATATGGTTTATTTCACTTTCAGGACCAAAAACACACTTAAGGTTTCCCCTTAAATAGAGTTTAACTTGATTTTTTTAGTCCAAAGTGTTATAACCCATTTTGTCCTTATAAGTTCTTAAAAAATATCCAACTATATGTCCTTTTGAAATAAGACATGGGCTTATATAGAGTCTTTATAAAAATTATTCTTTTCAAGTCATGAAAATTACTTTATCCTTTTGTTTAAATGAAGGCCAACCACATCCTTTACACTAAATCATATCCCTAAACATGAACTTAGATAAAATTCTTTTATTTATTTGTGTTACACCTCGTACTTTTGTACGTTGGATTCTTGATGAGTTGGTTAACTTAAGTTCGAGGGAGGAAGTATTTTAAGGTTAAATGAAGTAATTTCGACGACCTTATACTCTTATATTCGTTCGTACGCGAAGTGGTTCAAACTAGACTATGATGACTTGGGACCTTTCCTAAGGATATCTATGGTTTAGACAAGTATTAAGAAGTTGTCAGGAGGTTTGGAAGTTATTGGGATGGAAGGAAACACTCTTCGATGAAGTTCGATGAAGTTAGTACGTTCCGCTACACGTTTCGGGTCGCAAAGCCTATCTGCCTCGCAGAACTTGGCCGCATTTTGGCCTTCTTATCTTATAAAGTTCCTGTCACCATACGCGGTGGAATATGATGCCATATATGGTGTTTTGCGGTGCAGAACCCACCGCAGATTGGAGGTGGTGGGTGCAACACCTATTTAAAGCAGTAGAAGCTTCATTTCTCATCTATTTGACCAAAACCAGTTTCATCACTCCCTAAAAGGTCCCTTTAACATATCTCAAAGATCCAAGAGTTATTCCAAAGCAAATTAACTCAAGTTTAGCTTTAAAGTGTTGGAAACTACAAGAAGAAGCTTGGGTGGTGTTGATATGAAGTTGAGGGTTGTTATGAGCTAGGCGGATCTTGGGTTTCAAGTTGAATCTGTTGTATAAGGTATGTATAACACCTGGTTAGTTGTGTGTAAGTTAATACAAATGTTGGCTAATGTTAGGTAGATTGTAGTACGATTTTAGGGAGTCTTTTGTTTGTCTTGTGCAGTATTATGCGTGTTGTTCTGTGTTTTCAGGTTTTAAGTGATTCAGAAAGGAATAAGGCAAATCCAAAGGAAATAGGTGGTTATTAAGGACAAAAATGCATAGCTGGTCACAAGAAATGAGTCAAAGAATATCTGGGAAGCTTGGAAAGCAGTCTAAACAAATTCCGGATGAAGAATGCTGAAGAGCCACGGCGCCCAACATCAGAGCTGTGGTGCTCTGAAGGCAGAAAGGGAGTGACTTTCAGAAGTGAATTAGAATCGCGGTGCTCTAATAGTTGAGTCGCGGCGCCGACGATGTCAGGACTGCGAAAAACCTAAATTTAACAAGGACAAAAAGGTTCATTCTAGGGGATTTTCGTGATATATGCTGGGGGAGGCGCATTTTAAAGGAGGGACACTTTTGGAGGCAAGAAACAAGAGAACAAGAAGCCATTAGAGACAGCTATTGTTCAAGTTCTTTTCCTTCTTTTTTTTTACTTTAATTCAGTTCATGTTGGATATTAAGTTAACTAGTTTTCTTAGCATGACTATGAGCTAATTACTTTTATTAGGATTTTCCGTCGAATCACTTTAAACTCTATTATGATTTAATGCATTGATAATATTCTTCTTCATCTATTAAGATCTCTTCAACTTGTGTTTATTGAATGAGAATTAATTGGCCATTAGTCTTCATTACCTATATAATTTCAAATCAAGATCTGATAAGGGAGATTTGAATATGCTATAGTTGATTAGATGTAGGTTTAATCTTGAACGAGAGTATCATGATTGCCTGTGTAGCGTTTTAGGTTATTGATCTTAATCCTCCTGAGTGATTGAACTTATCATAGAAATAGAGAAAGTTCTCTCTTAGGTTGAGTTTTTATATGTCCTAACCGGAATATAGAACATCTTAGTTAACATGTTATCTCACTAAGAAGAAGAAGAGTCTCTAGTCTTGCATTAATGAATGATAAAATGGAAAGTTGAGGAGATTGGAAACCCTAATTGCCTTCATTACTGACTTAAACTTCGTGTGTTGTCATTACTACTTTATTTCTATAATTTACTTTAGTTCATTAATTCTATAGTTTAGAAATCATCACTTATATTCGTTAGCCAAATAGAAACTAAAGATTAGTTAATTGGTACTTGATAAATCAGTCTCTGTGGACGATACTCGGTTTTATCGAAATTATTACAAATTGTGATACGTACACTTGCGTATCATCTAGAAAAACATGCAATAGCTAAGTTGTTGGATGAAGAAGTTACAAGTTAGCATGTAGAAATTGTATTTCATGTTATTAGAAGTACAAATTGTTTTGGGAATAATTCTTTGATGTTGGGTGGCTGGAAATCGTGAAGAATAAGTTACTTATAACATTGTAGTTGTTATGGATGTTGTTCTTGATTTGGAGAACATGAGAATATGGGGGATATGTTGTCTGAATTACTGTAGAAATGAGCATGTTGGTTGTAGCTATTTTGTATATGCCTCCTTGTTGGTATTAGCATTGTTTATTATTGTAGACGGATTGTGAAGAGGCGAATTTCATCATCGTAACTATAGAATCAGTTCAAGATATGTAAGGGCTATCTTTCTTTCTTTCAGGCATGAATCTGTAAGTACATCCCCTTTATTAGAAGTCTAAGGGAGATCTAGTTTGCGCGTAGGTTCTTTGTTGGCCGATTAAGGCCGTCTAAGAATTCCTAAATTGATCTTTAGTAAGTCTCCTATATACATTCTATAACCAGTAGAGCTTCCAATATATTGGCAAGTTATACGTAAGCTAGAGTTGTTAGTAGATTGAGGAATACGAATGAATGAGCAAATGAACTAATGGTGGAATGTAAGTAATAGAAGGTGAAGTCGTACTAATTTTAAAATCAGACTGTAAAAGCCTAACGAGATGACCGTGTACATATATCTGAGGATTCTTAGGGAACTCCCTAAACTTAAGAAAAGTAAAGTTATATGAATCACAAAGATAGATTGAGTAGTATAACAAGATAGTCGGACGAGTCCAAATATAGTTACAAACCCCCTTAAAGCTAAAAGGAGTGGATCACGAGTTAATAAGTATGAACCGTAAATTACAGAAAGTACTAGATGAGTTATGGTTTATAGGTGCAAGTACCTAGCTTACAAATTGTTTGCTTGTTGTTGAATGTTACTCTTGCCTTCGGGGCGATACAGATATGTGCATTACCTTCGGGGCTATATTGATTGTCTCTGAGGATATGCACTTGCCTTCAGGTCTATTTACATCTGCCTTCGAGGCTCTCCACGCCTGCCTTTGCGGCTTTGCACTTACACACTGAATCCCTTGTGAGGCCGGAATGTCACATTCAATAATTTAGTTATAATAAGGGTTGCTTTATGTTAACCTGTACGAATACTGTAACAATGTAGTAAGGATCAGTAATCAAAGTTAGTAGAGATAGTGTGGAATAGTACAACCGCATAAGCTTTACAGATAAGAAGAAGGGCCAAGTAGCCCGATCAACGACAATCTGGTAAGTTAATCTAGAGTACGTGATGAAACCACCCTGGTTTTTATCCTTCAATAAAGATTCTATGATATTTATTATTGTTCTTTAGTTCTGCATTTCATGCCTACATGTGCAGATAATCAGTTTGATGATCCCTCCCAATAGATGAGGTTGATATTCAGCGGTGGATCGGTAAGACTCCATCTCTTCCAGAGTGCAACTGAGTCTAGAGGTCATGTATCAGATTTTGTTACAGACTTACGGGTAGGCTGGGGCTCTATCCCGATTATGTTTGATGTTATTTATTCTTAGAGGTTTTGTAGACACGGGTTCAGTATGTACAGTGGCCTTGCCGGCCCAGTGTGGATACTTATAGTGGCTTTCTCAACCCATGATATCTTATAGTAAGAATGAGTTCAGCCAAAGCGACCTATGTATGTTCTAGTTACGTCCAACAGTCATGAGTTACTGAGTGGTTCTCTCGGTTCAGTATGGTGTCGAATGCCAGCCATGGCTTAGGATGTGACAAAGTGGTATCAGAGCAGATCTGTCCTATGAGTCTATAAAATGTGTCTAGTAGAGTCTTGTTTATGGATGTGGTTTGCACCACATTTATAAATAGGAAGTTACAAAGCATTTAGGATTAGTCACCCTTCTTTTTTATCCAAATCGTGTTATATAGAGCTGAGTCATATGGATTCAATGTCTAACTCATGTTAGATAAATATTGTAAAGAGATGCTTGCAGTATGAAAGATTTCAGCCAGCCAGAGTGCCAATACAACAACATGTAAGGATACTAGTAGAGAGAGTTTTGGATGATGGTAGGCCCTGAGAATATCAGAAGGTAAAAGTATAGGTTCTAGCAGATGAAAGGAGCAAAGTGAAAAGGGTACGAGGTATCTAGTTAGTGAAGAGCCATCAGTTAGTAATAGATCTCATAAGGAGATCAGTTTATAGATATTAAACGAGATAAAATGAATTATCATGTCTTGAATTAAAAGGATCGAGTATCAAAATGGAAGTAATAGCTGTAAGTTGGTAATTTCCATAGATTAAAGGCCTATGAATGAGGACAAGTGCAATCATGAGAAATCTAGACGTGTAGACCTTAACATTTGAGGATGTATGTTCCTAAGGGGGGAATATGTTACACCCTGTACTTTTGTATGTTGGATTCTTGATGAGTTAGTTAACTTAAGTTCAAAGGAGGAAGTATTTTGAGGTTAAATGAAGTAATCGTGACGACCATGTACTCTTATATTCGCTCATATGCAATGTGGTTCGAACTAGACTATGATGACTTGGGACCATTCCTAAGTATAACTATGGCTTAGATGTGTATTAATAAGGTGTCAGGAGGTTTAGAAGTCATTGGGATGGAAAGAAACACTTTTCAGCAAATTTGACAAAGTTAGTACATTCCGCTACACATTTCGTGTCGCAAAGCCAATATGCCTCGCAGAACTTAGCTGCATTTTTGCCTCCTCATCTTGAAAATTTCCTGCCACCATATGCGGTGGGTTATGCTGCCGCATATAGTGTTTTACAGCGCATAACCCACCGCAGATTGGATGCGGTTGGGCGGTGCAACACTTATTTAAAGAGGTGGAAGCTTCATTCTCATCTATTTTGACCAAAACTAGCTTCATCGCTCCCTAAAAGGTCCTAACATATCTCAAAGATTGAGAGTTATTTTAAATCAAATCAACTCCAATTTTAGCTTGAAAGTGTTGGAAATTACAAGAAGAAGCTTTTGTGGTGTTGAGATGAAGTTGAGGGTTGTTGTAAGCTAGATGGAGCTTGAGGTTCAAGTTGAATATGTTGTATAAGGTATGTATAACATCTGGTTGGTTGTGTTTAAGTATAAAGGTGGGAACTCTTAGAATTCGGGTTCAAGTTCTGAACTTTGTCATTAGTAATCATTGTAGAACGATTGTTGAACTTGGAGGAATATGTTCGCTAGGTTTTAGTAGGAATCAAGGTACGTCTCTTTTGAAAATTCTTTTTATTATAAAGGTGATTTGTATGTTTTGAAAACCTTCTTTTGAAGTATGTCTCTTTTCGAATATACTTTCAACCTTTAAAAATAATTTCTTTGGCAAGGTTTGTGTTTGTGAGGGACAAGTCCGCATTAAACCTTATGTGTATTATATCATATATATGTATATGTGATTTCCCCTATCAAGGGATGATTAAAATTGAATTATAAAGTTTTAAACATTGAACATGATTTCCCCTCTAATGGATGATTTAACTTGATTTTGAAAGATATGATCTTCGAACTATTTTTATATAACGACCCGTTTGGTCGTTTAGACATTTTACCCTTTTACCCTTGTTGACCCTTTCCCAACACCGTTAGACTGTGTTCGACATATGAGGATGGGTAGAGCGGTTACCGAGGTAGTCGGGTGAGTCTTGGTTTATTTTGTGAAAATTAGAAACTTTTAAGTTGACCAAGTGGAAAAGTATTGACCGATAGTTAACTTTGAGTATATGAGTTAATTTCCAGTTTCTATCACTTCCGGTAGGTCCGGAGCGTCATTTATGACTTAGTCGAATCCTTAGTTTACTTCCCGAGGCATTCGGGTGTATTTTGCGTCATTATTTGCAATACGTGAAAGTTGAGTATTTTGAGTGTTTCCACGTTCATTGCATTCTCTTGCACTCGAGACTTCTAAAAAAATAGGGCGGGATGACATCGTCATCTGCCCTAGTCGCTGCTTTTAATTATTTAATACCGCCATTTTTATTTTTTCGGTTGTAATTTAATTACTCAACTTTGTGCGGTCATGGGAATACTTAGAATAATTAGGCCTTGAACTGATAATTAATAGGGTAGTTTAAAATTAGAAATCCACCGCTAGTTTATTTATTTTAGGCTCGTCATGCATATTCATGACTTCCATAAAAAATCACTTATTTCAATTACAAATAATTTGCTTTTCCCCTTACTATCAATTGCCAAAATAGGTATTTCATGGACAATGTCATACAAATGCATGCTTTTATCCAAAAATCAATTTTATATGTATTTTTATAAACAAATGTCATGCATACGTTTTTCGGATTTTATGCCGGAAATTTATGTCTCAGAACCGCAATCACCTTTGCAAGACTCCTCAACAAGAATATAAGTGGTAAAAATCTTTACGTTGTCAAAATGCATCCTTTTATTAATTACTTGCAACATCCTTTTAATTAACTTTATACTTTTAAACATGCATTTTTCCTTACCATAATAATTAACCTAAGTTTGACAGAATAACCATAGTTAGCGGATCTTAAAGGATGCCTAACCCCTTCCCTTTAAGATAATAAAGAACCCTTACCCAGAATCTCATAGATTAACAAACTATTAATCGGAGTTTATTTTGCAGTATTTATATTAACACTTAGGTGCACTAATTCACTGTAGAATAACTAGGTGGCGACTCCTTAAGCTTTAATTAATTTAGAAATCACCAGTACGTCACGACCATGTTGGATCCCTCTTCTTCGCGGTGGGGGGGGGGGTTAAAAACGGATGCGACATGCGCTTCTACGGGTCCGCCTATACGGGACTTGGCTCGCAAACCTGAGGAAGTGAGGTGTCAAGTGACTTCACATATGCGAGCCAGTATTCGCAGAGGCAAGTCCGCATCTGCGGACAAGGTGTCCGCGGATGCGTGAATCGCTGGGCAGAAAGTCTTATGTTTTCCCAATTTTGAACCATATTTTCCATTCACCAATTCTAAACCTATATATTGGTTGTGTGGGCGATTTTCAAAGCTTTGGGAGGAATTATTCCTTGGGTAGGTTCCTATTTCTCTCTTTGTGATTTATTTATGAACAAAGAATGGAATCTTTGGGGGGTTTTATCTCAAATTGGGAAAGAAGATTGCCTAAGTTTCATGTTAGAATAAAAGTGTAAGAATCATGAATTGGGGATTGTTTATGGACTAGATGATTATGATATTATAATCTAGTGTTGGTTAATGTTAAGTGATAATGTTTTTATGGTTAAATTTGTATTAGAAACCCTTTTCTAAATTAGGGGAAACTCTTAGGGTTTGGAAATTGGAGATTTTTCCTAATCTTGCAATTGGGCGTCCAATTAGGTTTAGTTTTCAAATTAACTTAAGGATATAATTATTTAGTATGTTATTATGCTTTTTGGGTAATAAAGTTCAGATTCTGCTACCGTAGGCCCGGGGTCAATTTTGGGATGAATTTATGTATTGTTTAAAAGGACTAAGTCTTTGTGTTTGCATTAGATTTCTTATTAACATAGAATCTATATGTTAGATTATGATTACTACGAGTCGCTTCGAAAGGGAAAGGCATGCGTTGAAGATTAAGGTTCATGGCTCCTGCTCGACATTGAGGCAGGCTACGATTTCTCTTTTGTAAACTTTGATAAAAGGGTATTAGTTATAAATGTTGAGGGGTATTAGGCGTGTTTGGGAGTACTACCATAGTGATTGTGATGAACGCTTAGGTGGGTACCAGTGTTGAACTATGATAATGGATGTTTTAGGGAATCAACCTTAAGCTGACTCCGACTGCTGTTGTTTGGGTTCATTGCCATTATGTGGGCTTGTCGCCATTGTTGGTATTGTGTGTTTAGTCATCACATTGCTTTTGATATGATAAACTGATGTACATGAAGTTACGTGTTGTTAAGCTTTTGTAAGTATGTAATATTCAATCCTTATACTTGATAGCCTATTGTGATTTGACTTGTCATATATTTATCACTCTACTTCTCGTATAAATACTTGGAAAGGATTTGATAATACTGATTGTATTGATTATGCTTTTGTATGGTGTACACATATCCATATCATTCATATACATTATTATTGGCTTTTGAATTGTTGAGATACGGATGAAAGGGGCTTAAAAGCCGGTTACTAGATATGGTACACATGGTAAGAGAGTGATGATTGCTGATGATACTACAACCACAGTGATGATTGTTGATGATACTACAACCACAAAGTTGGGATCCGATGGGAAATTCAGGATGGATATGATTGGTGATGATATTACAACCACGAAGCTGGGATCCGATGGGAAATTCCTGATAGATATGATTGACAATGATACTACAGCCACAAGCTGCAATCTGATGAGATATTTTGGATAGGTATATGGACCTCATGGATCACGTGTCACCCTAACACAAAGAGCACATGTATATATTGGGTAATTATAGCTATTGCATACATACATATCATTTGGATAGACCATATTCATCCTTGTTAGCGTGTAACTGATATTGTGTATACTCAGATGAATTATGGTAGACTCTATGATCTTGTGACTCTTAGTAGGAGAAATATTGATTGTGAAAGGTACATGTCATTTGAATTGGTATTCATATCACACATACATTTATACAATAATTTGTTGTTGATTAGTAATGTGATTTGGAATGATTGTTTCGAACTTGGGTGACTTTTATGATTAACTAAACTTGGATGATTGGATTGATCCTATTAAATTGGTTACCATGATTAGGCTTGTTCTCTGTGGATTTGGTCGTGTGGTCCACAACTTATGAGTCTAAGAATTCGATGGCAAACTGCTATTATGGTCGAAAATGCTTACTTGTTAGAATTATCATCTAGATTAAGGGAAATATGTGTGTCTATGTGTTTGTTAGGGATTGATAGTGTTATTCAGTAAAATGTCTAGCAAGGATCTTATTGAGGTGTTGTTGTGGTAATTGGTGACTTGTATGATATGGGTATGCAGACTTTCTTCCTTAATCAAAGGGTGTAAGGCGTAGACTCCTAATTGGTATATAAAGAGGACGTTAATGAACTAATATATGTCATGCACATAAACGCCTAGAGTCGTAACTAAGTCAAAAGGCTAAAGTTAATTAAATAGCTAATGTGGTACGCCAACCTAATTATAATATCCTTGGAAAGTATTCTTAAGATGATATTGTGTAGTAAGTGTCAACTTGTCTATTAGATGTGTAATATTGGGTATGTGTAATTTTATGACTTAGGCTGAGTGTCATATAGGTGGGTATTGATACTAAAATCCCTGTGTGTTACATGAATTAAAGTGTACTTTGTTGTGATTGACCCTTATGTGACTAGGTGATTTATATGATTCATGAACTTTATTGTGAACAAGGTGACTTATGTGACTATTTCTACTACCTTGAATAGGACCTACTGGAAGAGTCAACTTGATGTTTATATCTTTTACGTAACTTCTGTCGTTGTCGGCCTATGATGTCTATGGGTGTAAGTTGTGTGCTCATGCTATGATTGCTACGTCTTTTATGTGGATGTAGGTATTCGATCTATTCACGTTGTAGCTTGTAGCACGGGAAGGTTAAGGCAGACTATTCAATCTTGGTAGCCTTGGTCTTCATCCAGTCAGGCCACCCCTATTCATTCAGGGCGTAGTTGTTAATTCTTTCCTCACTTTGTATCTTAGAGTCCTTGTACGAGTCATACCAGGTTCTGGGTAGTAAACATTGTAATTGCTTAAACAATGTAAATATTAAAGGAGCATTGTTATATTATGTATTTCCTCTTTTTCCGCATATTATATTCATGTTTGAGTGTTAGTGGTTCGCCTACGGGTCATGGTAGATGCCCTCACGATGCATATGGGATTTTGGGTTGTGGCATATTCCCCTACTATAGGATGAAGAAATTAATTTCTAAATTGATAATATTTAAACATTGTTTGCCCTATTATGGGATGATGGAAATTGGTTTTTAAATCAATGTTCTTTAACGTGTCTTGCCGTATCAATAGGTTTCGTGGAATTAAATTTGATTAATGATTTGAATATGATTTCTAAATCAATTAGTGACTTGATATACCCCTACTAACAGGATGATGAACATAATTCATAATGAACTATTCGGCTTCCACGCTATGATTTGAGATTTAGCTTCGATGTTAGGATTTGTGATTCGAGTTCCATGCATGATTTGAGATTCGGCTTCCATGCCATGATTTGAGATTCGGCTTCCATGCCATGATTTGTGATTCGGCTAAGATTTCATGACTTATATTTATTTATGTTTGGGCCTGTATGGGCAAGTTCTGCTAGTCCAGATGACAATTAGCTGTTACGGACCCTAACATATCACTTTTAGTATTGATGTATCAGTCCAGATGATGATTAACCTTTGAGGCATGTAGCCTGGTGTATCTGTTGTTGTGCTAGCCTAGAGGACGATTAGCCTCTATGCAAAAATAGCCCCGGTGTATCTATTATTGTGTTAGTCCAGAAGACGATTAGTCTATGTGGGATAATAGTCCTGGTGCATCGAATGGTTATTCGTCCATGAGTTGGCATGTGTTGATTTGTTGATTGCATGTGAGTGGCTTGTTGATGATCTTGAGTTCATGATTGAAAATACTTAACGTGATAAATGGTATAAGTTGAAATTGATAAATTCTTATGTTACTGGCTTTTACTAGTGATGATTACTAAGGTTACTAGCTTACTCTATCTTTAGGTTTCAAACTGTTTTTGGAAGAATTTAAGGTAACGAGAATGACATAAGGATCCAAAGTGATTACTTCTTTATCAGTGACTTATACTGGATATTCAAGAGATATTATCATTTGTTTTGAACTGTTTCTTAATACTGTTTTTATTACACTTGATACTTGTATATTTTGCTATATAACTATTATCCGGGAGATACTAACTGAGTACCCAGTACTCAGGCATATAATTGTTGTTTTTTATGGCATGTTAGATAACACAGAAGAGTAGGTTCGTGATACGCATACGAAATAGGAGAACTTGCTACTTTCCAAATTTATTGGTGAGCCCATACCATTGTTCGTGGGACACCCCTATATCTTTATTTATTTATTTCAGTCTTAGGTTGCGTATCAAAGTTAGACATTCATTTGTTTATATTAGAAGAGATCGTTTTCAGATTGTGGATAGTTGTTGAAGTCTTATATAATTAATTGAGGCATTTGCCATATTTTATAATTGATTATTCAGATTGCTAGATTTTATAAGTATGAGTATGCTCAGTTAGTCATACAACAACAACAACATACCTAGTGAAATCCCACAATGTGGGATCTGGGGAGAGTAGAGTGTATGCATACCTTACCTCTACCTTGGCAGGTAGAGAGGCAATTTCTGTGAGACCCTCGGCTCAAGACAGAGCATAAGCACAAGCAAAGCAACAACAAAAGCAAAGCAAGAGAAATGGTCAGACCTGGTCAGAAAAAAATTTAAACCAGTATGAAAATGCTGGTATTAAAAGTAAATAAACCATGATAGAGCATTCTGAAAAAGTAAGCAGTAACTAGCGCAGGTAATAAGCTAAACAAAATACACTTAAGGACACATAACATCATAAATGAAACTACATGGGACTATAGAGCAGTTAGTCATAAATGACTATTTTAAATAAACAGTAAAATACTACTGAAAGAGAATAGATATTTATTGATGTTATAAGTTGCTTCCAGTATTGTTCATAGCATCGGATGCATGTTGCGCCCAGAGTGGGTTTTGGGGCGTGAAAAGCTGGTATCATAGCACTAGGTTTATAAGTGTCCTAGGATTTTCTTTGGAGCTGTGTCTAGTGGAGTCTTCTTCATGTAGACTGGCCACCTAAATGGATGTATGACTACCAGGATATTTTAAGTGTTCCTTACTCTTCTTGATTCTAGATTGTGCTATAGAGCTTGAATTTTCTCTAGGATAATTATTACGTGTTCGTTACTCGTGCCTTGCGAAGATGACTTTAACTCATGGTGCAGTTTCTAACCTAGTGAATAATGGTGCAATGAGGTGCACATTGATTGTGTTGTATAATTTGATGGATGGTTCAAACTCGATGGGAATCCTATGTAGGTGTTTGGTGGTGATTGTAAGATATGGTCGTTGATATTTTGGGATAGGTATTCTCACCATTTTCTCTTTTGATGCATATTCATTGATCGATCCGGGTTAAAATCTTTCTTATGTGACTCAATACCTTGCTCTTGATTTTGGTGTGGTTCTTTTTGATAAATCGAGACATATATAGAAATGGTAATAATTCTGATTACAGGACAAACTCTGCAAAAATCTTGGTAGACCTACGAGGATTGTTAAGGTGGATAAAGTTTTCAATGCGATAGACACAACCTTTACTAAGAAAATAAAGGGAGATGCAGTGGACAAAATATTGGATAGTGATGGATAGAAGTATGTTGTTGGGTGTCATTGATTTGTTAGGTGAAAAGTGGGAGAATTATATTTTAGGCTTGAAACTCAAAAAATATTGCTTGTGGAAGAATGACTTAAGAAGATGAAGGAGTTTGTGTTAGGCTTAATTTATTATTCTAAGTTTTGATATAAGGAATTCTGATTTGAGGCTGCAATTAGGTGGACCTGTGTGATTCAGATAGATGATTATTTTTTGTTTGTCATGGACTCTCGATGGACTAATTTTTCCTTGATTTTACTTTAACGGGTATAACTCCTTGTAGCTCAAAAAGATTTGCATTGCTATTAGGCTGAAACTTTAATCACCTTGGTGGAAGGATGATAATCTGAGAGTGGTAGACTAGATTTTATCTACTAAGTTTGCTATAGAGAATACAAGAACTTTAATAAAAAAAAATCTAGGACATTTGTGAAGGTGTGAGTAGGACATATGCGAGTTTTATATGAGTAAGTGAATAAAGGTTAAGGTATTAGATAAAGATGAAACCTTAAGAGTTATAGAAATAAGATGGTGTGTCCGAGCATGTATATTGTTATAAAACAAGATGCTAAGCTTATTTACTATGAGAGTCTAAATTAGTACTTTCGAGTTGCAGTGAGTGGGAAAACACTAAGTATAATTTTTTTCTGATAGTATTCTTAAGTGTCTAGTCGAGATATGATAGAACTAAGATTAATTAGATTTTTGCATCTTAAGGATGACGATAATGCGGTAAATAAGTCATGAAGTTGAAGAACATGCTTACATCGTATTATGAATATTAATGTATTTAATTTAAGGCAAAATAATTATGCAACGAAGATAGTATAGATTGAAGGTAGTCATAAATTTTCAAAGAAACCACATGAGGAATCACATACACGAGAGTCACACGTATGTATATATATATATTTGCTATGTCTGGAAGATAATGTTGTTTTGGCTATGACTAGTGAGATTATGATTGACCAAAAAGAGATTAGAGAACAATGCCCTAAGGACAAGATGTCATAAGTATTTAGTCTTAAAGAGTAGATCATTAGAGCTATAAAAGTTTTTAAAGAGTCTGATGGCAAAGAACATGCTAAGTAGGGGAGATACCCTAGTGAATTTAAAAATTTATACAATTTAAAAAGTCTATGATGTGTGGAATATAGTAGTATGATACCTACATAGGGTTGTGATAAGATTAAGAATGATGTGAGAGGATGTACAGTGATAAGAGAGAGGATATTATGCTAGACAAAGTTAAGATCCGAAGAAGCTACTTCAGATAAAGAAAGGAAATATATGAATAATTGGTACTTTTTCTTTTTGTAACGTATAGATAGGTTTGTCCTTACTAAAGTTAGTAAGTGATGGAAGTAATGTATGCTAGGCTTGAATAATGCATTGTCGAATTATCCTCCTTGCCGGAGTATATTACTTAGATTGATATATTGTGTGTCTCATTGTCGAAGCATGTATGTGTTAAACCTTTTGGTTATCTAACTCTTGATAAAGTGAGCTAAAGGTAGGAACCCCTTAGTTTGTGTTGAGACTTGAGTGTCTAGTTGTGAGAATCCCCGTGAGAGCTATGTTATTATTTTTTGGGTATGAGTTGATACTTTGTTTTTTTTGGAGGGGGGGTAGCTCATTATACGAAGGGAACTCCGGTGAAAATCTTTGAAATTTTGAGGTTTAGTGAAAATATTAGGTTGTAACCCTTATTCGAGGACTAATGATCCTGAGAGAAGGATAATGTAACACTCCGTAAATCCAGGTTATGTGTGAATGTGTTAAATGAGTATTAGTGGGACACTTTAGCCATATGAAGTTCTATCGGGATGATTTTGGGTGGAAATAGTTATTTTAAGATCAAAACAAATAGTGGGGTGCGTTAAATTCGATAGAATCGACTAAGTTTACGGTAGGTCGTACTTCCAGCTCGTATACGTACAAAATCCGTCCCAAATTTGGGAAATGATAAAACATGAAGGTTTTAGATCCTTGAAATACTTTTTCAACCATGTATGGAAGAGCTCAAATGGAGCTCTGTGCTAGGATTTATGCCTGATTTACTGAATGTTGTCGATGCAATAAAAAATTGGCCTAGCGCGAGGCAGGCCACGACGCCTCACACCCTACGCCAAGACAAATTTTTAAAGAAATGAAAAAACAAGTAGGCTCAGTAAAATATGCCTAGAGCGGGGTGGGCCGCGACGCCCCATGCACTGTGCTAGGCCATTTTGTGCCTGGTGCAATTTTTATAAAAGCCTAACTTCGTAAAAACCTTTCCCACTTCGTTTTGGACAAATTTTTGAGAAAAAGCCTTAAGTATTTCCTAAAACATATAAGGTAAGTTCTTGATCAATTTCTATCCTTACTAAATCAATCTAACTTCAATTTAACACTAGTTCATCCTTTCAAATTATAGATTCTTGAAAATCGAAGAAAGTGAAATTGAAGGAGCATTTGGGAAATCTCTTAAAGGTATGATATTTGATATTTAATGATGGTATTAAAGGATTTAGACTAGTGCAGAGTATTAGAAGCGATGAGAATCCATGGTTATTCATGCGGGGGAGGGAGGTTTCAAGAACATGTTTTGGGCATGAAAAAGCTCTAGTTTTTCGATAAGGGTGAGAATTCTTAGAATTTGAGTTAAAGTTCTGAATTTTGTCATTAATAATTACTGTAGAACGATTGTTGAACTTAGAAGAATATGTTCGCTAGATTTTAGCGGGAATTGAGGTATGTCTCTTTTGAAAATTCGTCTTGACTATAGAGGTGATTTGTATGTATACTTTTGACAACCTTTTTTGAAGTATGTCTCTTTTCGAATATATTTTTCAACCTTTAAAAATAAGTTCTTTGACAAGATTTGTGTGTGTAAGGGACATATCCGCATTAAATATTATGTGCATTATATCATATATATGTATCTGTGATTTCCCCTATCAAGGGACGATTAAAATTGAAATACAAAGTTTTAAACTTTGAACATGATTTTCCCTCTAATGAATGACTTAACTTGATTTTGAAAGATATAAACTTCGAATTGTTTTGCCCTTACCATGGGATGATGAATTTGATTTCTAAAGTGATAATCTTTAAATGGTGTTTGACCTATTATGGTATGATGGAACTTGATTTTTAAAGCATTGGTCTTTAACGTGGATTTCCTTATCAACGGGTTTCGTGCAATGGAATTTGATTAATGATTTGAATATGAGTTCTAAATCAATTAGTGACTTGATAACCCCTACTAACAAAAAGCTGAACATAATTCATAATGAACTATTCGACTTCCATACCATGATTTGAGATTCAACTTCGATATCATAATTTGTGATTCGGCTTTCATGCTATTATTTGAGATTCTTCTTTCATGCCATGATTTGTGATTTGGCCTAATATTCCATGACTTATATTTATTTGTGTTTGGGCCTGTATGGGCAAGTTGTACTAGTCAAGAGGATGATTAGTCGTTATGGATCCTAATGTATTGCTTTTGAGCATTGATGTGTCAGTCCAGAGGACTTTTGACATCCAAGGCATGTAGCTTGGCGTATCTATTACTATGCTAGTCTAGAGGACGATTAGCTTCCGTAGTAAAATAGCTCCAATGTATCTATTGTTGTGCTAGTCCGGAGGGCGATTAGCCTCTATGGGATGATAACCATGGTGCATCATATGGTTGTTCGCCCATTAGTTGGCATATATTGATCTGTTGGTTGCTTGTGAGTAGCTTGTTGATGATCTTGAGTTCATAATTGAAAATACTCAACGTGATAAATGGTATCATACATTGAAATTGATAAATTCTTGTGTTACTGGCTTTTACTAGTGATAATTACTAAGGTTACCGGCTTACTCTATCTTTGCATTTCGAACTGTTTTGGAAGAACTTAAGGTAATGAGAATGACTTAAGGATTCAAAGTGATTACTTCTTCATCAATGACTTATTTGGATATTCATGAGATTTTATCATTTGTTTTGAACTATTTCTCAATACCGTTTTCGATTACACTTGATACTTATATATTTTGCTATATAACTATTGTCCCAGAAACACTCACTAAGTACCCAGTACTTAGGCATACCATTGTTGTGCTTTGATAGTGTGTTAGGTAACATAGAAGAGCAGGTTCGTGTTACATGTACGGAGTAAGAGAACTTGCTATTTTCCGGATTATAGTGAGCCCACACCCTTGTTCGTGGGACACCACTTTATCTTTATTTATTTATTTCAGTTTTCGGAATGCGTACAGAAGTTAGACACTCATTTATTTATCTTAGAAGAGATAGTTGTCAGACTGTGGGTAGTTGTTGAAGTCTCCTACGACTTATTGAGGCGTTTGCCACATTTTATAATTGATTATTCCTATTAGACTTCCACTGACTTTTATAAGTATGAGTATGCTTTCAGTTAGCCATTATTGGTTGTTTTAAATAAATATTAAAAGACTTTGAAAGAGAATATATGTTTATTGATTTTATAAAGTGCTTTCAATGTTGTTTATAGCATCGGATGTCTATTGCGCCCAGGGTGGATTTTGGGGCGTGATAGTTTGGTGATGATGACTGTAAATACAATTATGGCTAACAATGATGACAGTTGGCTTACCTGATTTTACAGTGCAATGGTGGTTAGCGGTGAAAAATGAATGAAGCAGTGATGAACTGCATGACATCTTTGCAGAATCCTTTGGATAGACATCTCAATAATATTAAGACTTTGTTATATATCTTTTTAATCAGTTAGATCTACGCAAATCCATTAAATAATTGTGAAATTTTAAAAACAAACAGCATAATGATTAAAATCCTGAATGATTAAGATTTAAACTCAAAAGACAAACAGACTTATTGACAGAAATTTGAATAATTAAAATTAAAATTTTTATTTAGTGCAATTAAATGAGGTCTTAAGTATGTGCTGCACCGCACAAAAGCAAGCAGTATTGTGCGAGGATACAATTATTCAAATATTATTTACTTATTTAAAACGTGGATTTTCTCTGAAATTTTCCAAAGCTATACAACACAATAGAATATATTACACCCGCATAGTCATATTAGTTTATACCAGCATAAATTAACTTTTTTTCATCAATGCTTACACGACATACAACATTATATTATATTAAATAATATATCAATCTTGTATAATAGTGTGTAAAAGGTGTTTATACACATTTTTTCACTATTTTGCAAAACTATACCATGTTATACAAACTTATATAAAAATTAGGTTTCGTCTCCTACGAACTTTAACCACGAAACTCCATCTGAAATGAGTCAAATCTTCACAAAATAGCTTCAAAGTTTAACTATAACTTCAAAATGCCAACCCCAACAAACCTCAATCATCAACTTATCAAAAAATTTAATGAATCATAAGACCCATTTTGTGAGTTTTCAGCTTTTAAAAATCCCAACAATGGACTTTTAATTTAATTCACCCAATAATATTTAAGTTTGTGATGATAAATATGAATATCCCTCTCAATCAATTTGTAAGCATAAAAATATGAAAATCATAATCACAAATTAAGATATTATTGTTTTTCCCTAAATATTTTAAATTATATACAAAATGAGCTAAATAGAATGAAATTTGAAACACGAGTTCATTTTAATTAGAAGTTTGGGACGCTCTTAATTTTACATACCGTTTAAAAAGAAGATTAATAATTCTAAAAATGGGGTTTAAAATGGCTATTTGTGTACTACACTCTTAAATTCCTAGAATTTTTGACGTCGTGGGGCGTAAAACGTGCGAACCTTGGACCAACAATGTTCTTATCCAAATTCACGTGATTTTTTTGCCTGGATTGCCTTTCAAATACAGTGTTTTTAATTTTTGTCTCTCAAATCGTTGACCTTTATTTTTTATCCATACTTCTTATTTAATAAAAGTTTGTGAGCCAAAGTATTCTTATAAGGCGCTGGTCTATGAAATCAGATATTCTGAATTCGATCCCCAGTATAGTCAATCAATTCGCTAAAAAAATCGCAAAGCATAAGTTCTATCCGGCATAAGTTGTGTAGTATCTAATTGTCTGAGCACTACTGAACTTATGCCGGACAAGGCATAAGTTCATTTTTTGTAGGAACTAAGTTCATTTCCCCCCTTTGATTTTGAAGGGGAGTCTTGAAGTAACTGGTAAAGTTGATGTCATGTGACCAGGAGGTCATGGGTTCAAGCCGTGGAATTAGCCTCTTCCATAAATGTGAGGTAAGATTGCGTACAATAGACCATTGTGGTCCGGTCCTTCTCCGGACCCCGCGCATAGCGGCAGCTTAGTGCACCGGACTGCCTTTTTTTTAAGTTATCCCTTGTAAGGCATAACTTGTGTTATATATGATGCGAAAATATAAATTTATGTCGGCCGAATTAGATACTATACAACTTATGTCGGATAGTTTAATTCTTACAGAACTTATTCCAGACAAAGCAAAGGTTTCATGAACTTATGTCTTGCAGAATTATGTAAGGTAGATCGATTTTTATTTGTTTTTCACTGTTAGGGATATTTTTGATTACCTTTTTATGTCGAAGGGCAAAATTAAAGACTAGTGATTTGAGAGTCAAAAATTAAACACCACCACAAAATAGGGGCATTCATTCGAATGACCCAATGCACGTAGGTAGCTTCGGAAAAAGGAGGGTCATTTGCACTTTTGACCCTATTTTGTGTTGGTTTTTAATTTTTCCCTTAAATGAGTTGGGTCTTTAATTTTTGCCCTTTAAATTAAAAATTATGCCTATAGAGACATAAATTACGTATCATAATATTCATAAATTACGTCAGCTCCCTTAAAGAACTTATGTCTATCAAGTCATAAGTTCAATTTAAGGGCAAGAATTAAAGACAAGCCCGTTTGAAGGATGAATCGTGCAATTATTTGAAAAAGGACCAAATGCGATGTATGATGTGTGAGAACTCATTTTTTGTGCGAATTTTCCTTCAAACGCAATGGTCTTTAACTTTTGTCCTTATATCTGTGGTCTTTAATTTTTGTCCATACTATTTATTTTATAAAAATATTCAGGTTTACTTCGCAAGGTATAGTCTCTATAATATTTTTCTCTTCAAAAACTGAAATTATGTCTCGCGCGGCATAAATTATGTAGGAATTAAGTTATGCGGCAGGATTTTATAGTAATTTTTTAAAATTATGTTGAGTGTTGGAAATGATGTCTTATCCAACATAATTTGTATGGATATTATGATATATATATTGAAATTAAACGCTAACTATGTCCGTCAAAATATGAAATTATGTCTCTTTTCATATTATGCTGAGTGTTGACAGTTATGCCTTATTCGACATAATTTGTGGGTTGTGTATGATACATATGCCGAAGATAAACACTAATTATGTCTTTCAAAATTCTAATTATGTCCCGTCAAAAATAATAAAAGATAAAAATTAAAAAAACAATTTTAAAAGGCAAAATTAAAGACCACCCCAAAATTTGTGGGAATTTCATTTTAGTACAAATGAGCCCATAAAAAGCACCGCATCATCAGATAAAATCACAGTCCACTTCGATGAAATATTCCACTTTTTAATTTAAAATTTAAAATATACATGCCAAACTGGTAATTGCTCAATGTTATTGGTATCTATGACAAGCTCACTTTTTTGGGTTTGCTTCAACTTTTGTCTTCTTAATTAGTTTATCTGGTAATACTAAATCCTTTTCTTTTTCTTCTTTGGTTAAAGTCTTAAAGAACGCCTAAAATATTACAAAAGGGTTTCATTCAATTCAATCATTCCATGCTTCGGCCTTGTGAGCTTTCTTCGTTTGATTGCTATATTTATAGCGGTCTGGGAGGTCAAAAATATTTATTTATTTTTAAAAATAGTTTTTCTCGAAAAGTACTCTTTTTAAAATGCACTTTTGAAAAAATAGTTAGAAGGATCTTTTAAAAGTTTGGTCAAATACTATTTGTTATTTAAAAATATTTTTTAAATTAAGGGATACTTTCATAGACCTCCCTCCAAATTTCGCTCTATCACACCCACCTCCTTTGTTGTTTACGATATTACGTCTATCTCTCTTATTTTGATTTTCTTGTAACCATTCTTTAAATCTATTAAAAACAAATATAAATAAAACACGGTTTGACATATGTACCCTTAATAATAATTTATTCCAATTAATAAACATTATCAAAATGACCTACTAAACAAGTACTTTAAAAATAGAAATAATTAAAAAAAATGCTTTTTCTTAAGAGTCGAAAGTCCTCTTCTTTGCAAATTTCCATGTTATTATTCTTGTTCCTCTCAATTTATCTTTATTTCTTGAATCCTTTTTCTTTTCAACTTGAGGATATCTTTAATAAATTCTTTTCTAATCGTTCTCATCAACTTCCTCTTTTGGGGAGTCCATTTGTCTCCTTCAATTTGAAAAAGTTGCCGGAAAATGATGGTGAAAAATGAAGTTGCCGATGAATTAGTAAAGGATGCAACTGAAAAGTTATTACCCGGGATCAAGTAAATACACGTGCAGGCTTATTTGCTAAAAAGAAATACTCCCTCCGTCTCATATTATTTATTCACTTTCTCCTTTATATGTTCCTTAAAAAATCAAAAATAGAAGTATATTTTTACTACCCTTGTATCTCTTCAATAAATTGAACTCTAATTCATATTAACTATTTTTAAAAAAATAATTAATGTTAAGAATAAAATAGATAAAACTTTACTTAATTCTATCTTGGTTTTGTAAATTGACAAATATTTTGGAACAACTATTTTTAGTAATGTGGACAACTAATATGAGACAGACGGAATACTAGTAAATAGGCTTTACACGTTTATCTATATTTAATTGTGTGGGTTTATTTTAAATGTATTTGTTAAGTAAGTCATTTTGATAATTTTTATTAATTGGAAGAAATTAATATTAAGAAGGGTAAATCAATCAAATTGTATTTCATTTATAATTATTTTAAATAGGTTTAAAGACGGGTTACGAGAAAATCAAAGTAAGGGAGGTAGACGTAATATCGTAAAACGCAAGGGAGGTAAAAACCTGGAAGGAGGTCTCTGAAATTATTTATCAAACGCAAACTGTTTTTCACCAAAATAATTTTTTAAAAAAGCACTTTTAGAAAAAATATTTTTCAAAATAAGTTGATTTTAAAAGCTTGGTCAAAACAAACTGTTAATACGTGACATTTCACTTTAATATTTTTCTAATAATTGTGAAATATAGTCCGTGAAAGAGGATAATTCCTTCATTATTTTCATTAGCTTAATTAGCTTATATACATTAGGTACAATATTGATTCCATTCTATAATTACGGAAACTAATTATACACCTAACTAAAATCACTAACAATATTTACATACATTCTAACACACACCCGCAGTCGAAGTGGGAGGTTGTCGTACGCTGAGACTATCTCGAAAATCTTCAAACAGAAACAAGGAAAGACCCTTAGTAAAGCATCTGCAATCTGATAATGTGAAGGGACATGTAAGACACGTACTTGTCCACGAGCAGCCTTTTCGTGAACAAAGTGAATATCCATCTCGATATGTTTAGTGCGCTGATGTTGAACTTGATTTCCGAGAGATATACCGCACTAACATTATCGCAGTAGACCAATGTAGCTTTTCGAATATGACAATGAAGCTATAAAATGAGGTTTCGCAACCAACAGGACTAAGAAACCACATTTGTAACCCCTCGGTATTCGGCCTCCGCACTAGATCTCGACAAAGTAGCTTACCGTTTAACGGATCAAGAGACCAAGTTATCACCGAAAAACACACAATAACCATATGTCGAACACTTGGTATCTGGACATCCACCCCAATCATCATCCGTATAAGAAATAAGAGTGGATATCGATGATAGATATAGATACAAGTTGTGATCAAGAGTACCCTGAATGTGGCGCACAATGCGCTTGAGAGCGTGCATGTGTTCTTCCCTCGGATCATGCATGAATAAACACACAGATTGCACAACATAAGTAATATCGGGCCTCGTGAAAGTGAGATATTGAAGAGCCCCGCAAGACTACGATAGTTGGAGGGATCTTCATATGGTGTGCTAGAAGTAGCACTCAGCTTCAGTTTAATATCAAACGGAGAAGGAAATGGCTTACAAGTTGACATGCCAGCATGTTCAATGATCTCTGTTGTATACTTCCTCTGAGATTGAAATAGACCACCTGCATGACGAGTGACATTTATACCCAGAAAATAACTCAATGGCCCCAAGTCTTTCATAGAAAATTCCGAGCTGAGAATGGATATGATAGACTTACAAAAAGCATCAAATGAAGCAGTCAAGATAATAACATCAACATACAAAAGAATGTAGGCCATAGAAATATCTTGATTGTATATGAATAGAGAATGATCAGACTTGTTGTGAGAAAACTCAAGAGTAGAAACATAATCTGTAATCTCTTGTACCAGGCCCGATGAGCCTGTTTTAGCCCATACAAAGATTTCTTCAGCAAGCACACATGATTAGGATGATCTAGGTCCCTGAAACCTAAGGACTAATACATGTATACTGTCTCCCTGAGTTCTCCATGTAAGAAAGCATTTTTCACATCCAGTTGATGAATGAGCCATGCTTTTGAGAGATATACTGAGAACAATGTGAATAGTTGCCGGTTTGACCACCAGACTAAAAGTCTTTCCACAATCCATGCCAACCTGTTGAGTTTTTCCATTACCTACAAGACGCCTTATGCCTCTAAAAAACCATCAGATTTTTCTTTATGAGTAAAAATCCACATAGAACGAATCACATTAACATCAGGTGGACGGGGCACTAACTCCCATGTCTTATTTTTAATAAGGGCATTATATTCATCATCCATATTCATTTTCCAATTCGGTTCACGAAGGGCAGACACGGGGTTACATGGCAGATGGGATTTAGTACCATTAGAGTTGAGATTGAATTGTCGCTTTGGTCTAAAAATTCCCCGTTGGCTGCGAGTAACCGGCCTTGGAGCTAGAATAAGAGTGGGCTGGATTGCGGTGGGAGCAGTGGGCTGACCTAATTCTGGGCTGGACTGACGCGGCCCAACAACAGATGGAAAGAAAATGGGCTGGCAGGGCACTGGGCTACCACTCGCTGGGCCTGGCAATGTGGGCTGAGGTTCTGGGCTGCCAGGATGGGTCTGCTGATGGGGTGGGCTGGATGGGGTAGTGGGTTGGCTAGGCTGAGTTGGGCCCAGTGTGGTCGGACTGGACTAGGAAGCAGGCAGCGGGCTGGAAGGTGTATATTGGTCCAGTTGCTGCGGTTTGGTCTGGGCCAAATGGTGGACCACATATGGTGAAAGCCCATTATCCAAAAAACTATAAGAATGGGACGTTGGACTATGCAACTTAGCGAACAAAAATTGGGTTTCATCGAAAATGACATGGCGATTAATAATGATTTTATTAGAGGATAGATCATAGCATTTGTATCCACGATTATTAGATGGGTAACCCAAAAAAGACACATAGGGTAGATCTGACTTGAAGTTTGTTTATGGTAGTAGAGGGAAATAGAGGATAACATAAACACCCAAATACCCGAAGATGAGAATAAGATGAGTCTTTTTTATAAATAATTTTGAGTGGAATTTGGTAGGCTAATCTTTTGCTCGGGAGGATGCTAAGAAGGTAAGTTGTCATTTGTAATACATGATGCCAAAATGAAGGCAGTAATGATGCATGGGCTATTAATGTACGAACAATGTTACTAATGGTTGAGATTTTTCTCTCGGCTTTCCCATTTTGTGATGAAGTATGTGGACATGAGAGACGGAAAGATAAACCATTAACCTTACAAAAATTCCAAAATGGCTCATTATCAAATTCCCTTCCATTATCACATTGAATGTTCTTAATTTTTCATTAAAATTAAGTATGGATGAATGCTCTAAATGATAGAAATGTGGAATAAACTTGAGACTTTTTAGATAACGGAAATATCCACAAAAAAATTAGAGTAATCATCCAACAACAAAACATAATAACGGTGGCCCGAAGAGCTCAAAACGGGAGATGTCCAAAGATCACTATGGATAATATCAAATGGCAACATAATACTAGAATTAGAAGCAACAAAAGATAATTTAACATACTTCCGAAGAGGACAAGAGGGACAAACATTAGAACTACGAGTTCGATTACACTCAATAAATTTATTTAGTCTAAGGGAGTCAAAAACAAATGTTCCCGGATGACCCAAATGTTCATGCCATAAAGAAGGTACTAAAGCTGCAAAAGTTGATGGTGTGGCTTGATTTGTGGTAATGGAATAAATCTCGTCCCGACTATCACATCTCATTCGATGCATCTCCATATGGAAATCCTTCACAGAAAACCCAAATAGATCAAATTCAACAGAAACCGAGTTATCGGTTGTAAATTTTCTAACGGACACCAAATTCTTAATTAGTTAAGGAGCATGAATGACATTTTTCAAGGCTAAAGGTGGGTTCGGGAGAGACAAATTTGTGTGACCATAACCATGAATTGAATGACCATTACCAACAATTATGCCACGATTTTTGCTCAAATTGAAAATAAGATGAGAGATTACCTTGTGCGAATGTCATATGAGAAGTAGCACCGATATCCATGTACCAATTTACATCCAGGGGATTTAGCCTAAGAGTATGCATCGCTGCCTTGATATCCGTGGGAGTCGGTGGGGCTGTTGTTGTAAAGGCCTGCTGCAGTCTAGGCCCAACAAGACCAAGTTGCTGCCTATGTTGGGCCTGGCCCAAGAAGCTGATGGGTACGGATAAGGAGGAATGGGCCAAGGCCATCACGCCGCCGCAAGCCCACGATCGCCGCCACGCTATCGCTACCCGAACCGTCTCTACCACCACGCCCGCCACTACTATCATCGCCACCATCATGCGGCACAAATTTGCCACCACCGCGGTCGCGGTCGTAGTTTTTCCCACAATTATTACGGTTTTGACCAATTTTGCCACCACCGTTGTTATAGTTTTGAGTATAATTTTCAGAGAATGAGGGAGAGTTATATATTTCTCGGGACGTGGTAGCCACCATGCGGAATTTGCTCCGGCTGCGGCCTTTTTAGCCAACCCCGCCTCTTCATGAGTGAGCATGGAACGAGTTTGGTAAAAAAGAGAAATAAGATTGTTTTGGCGAAGGAGAGTTCTAACCCCATTATAAGCTTCGGTGAGGCCCGCAACCATTTGAAGAACGAGACGATCATTTATGACTGGTGCTTCGACGTTCTTGAGTTGATCCGACAATTCCTTTAGCCTTTGACAATATGCGGAGGCATTCGGGAAATTCTCCATAGCTGTGTGAGAGAATTCTCGCTCAAATGTTACGACACAAGAATTTTTGTTATCTTGGAACATATCACACAACCTATTCCAAGCTTACATTAATGTTGTGTTGGGTTCGATAATTGTATGCAAGAGGTATGTAGAGATAGTGGAATAAATCCACTGTAGGACCGCATCATCAAGGGTTGCCGAAAACTTCATTTCATCATCGGTGGATGGTACCTTCTCCTTGTTTTTTTTCCAATTTGACGATGTGATGGAGGACTTTATGAGACCTTGCGTAAATTTTAAAAAGCTCTGTCCATATCGCATATTGGACATTAGCTATTTCAAAGACGATAGGGATGTTGTTCTTGATGTTGGAGATTGCAAGAGCATGATGGAAGGTAGTCTTTGTGTCAGAGGAGGAGAGCTAGGGCACGGCGGAAGAGATGAGGGATGAGAAGAGAGGAAGATTTTCCCTAGGCTAACTGATACTATAAAAGAGGATAATTCCTTCATTATTTTCATTAGCTTAATTAGCTTATATACATGAGGTACAATAGTGATTCTAGGCTATAATTACGAAAACTAATTATACACCTAACTAATACAAAAGATCACTAACAATATTTATCAAATATATTTACATATATTCTAACATTCCGTTCATTAGTTGCCAAGTATTATCTATTTTCAGTTGTACTTAGTTACAATGATTTTATCTTATGTAATAACGATCTTCTATTAGGAACTACGTTTGTAATTCCGAGAAATACATTAATCTATTGCATTAGTACTATTCTATTTTTGTATTTATACATAATTATAAATTTTATAATACTTATTTAAATAGATATGAATTTGAAGTGAAGATTGAGACACAAGCTATACTCAAAATAAAAAGTTTCAAGTATCTTGGGTCCATAATACAAGAAGATGGGAAGATTGATGATGATGTCGCACACCGTATTGGAGCAGGGTGGATGAAATGGAGGCTCGTCTCCAAGGTGCTTTGTGATAAGAAGTTGTCGCCTAGGCTAAAAGGCAAGTTCTACAGAGTAGTGATTAGACTAGCGTTGTTGTATGGGATACAGTGTTGGTCAGTCAAGAACGTCTACGTTTAGAAGATGAAGGTAGCGGAGATGAGGATACTCAGATGGATATGTGGTCATACTAGAAGGGACATGATTAGAAATGAAGTTATACGGGACAAGGTCGAAGTGGTATCTGTGGCAAACAATATGAGAAAATCGAGACTGCGTTGGTTCGGGCATGTGAAGAGGAGCTGTAAGGATGCGCCAGTTAGGAGGTGTGAGACTTGCAATAGCAGGCGTTAGGAGAGGTAGAGGTAGGCCGAAGAAGACAGATCTAGGGGGAGGTGATTAGACAAGACATAGTACAACTCCAGCTGACCGAGGACAATGACCTTAGATAGGAAGATGTGGAGGCCGAGGATTAAGATAGAAGGTTAGTAGGTAATTGAATTTTATCGCACCGTGTGTGAGAGGGGTATAGGGCTAAACTCTCTTTCTCCTTTTCTTCCTTTCGTTGTAGTATTATTTAGTTTGCTTTATTTGTTTTTTATTGTTATCTTTCTTAAATTTCTGCATTGACTATATTCTTTTAAGCCGAGGGTCTATCAGAAATAGTCTTTCTACCTCACAAAAATAGAGATAAGATTTGCATACATCTTACCTACCCCAGACCCCACTGTGTGGAATTATACTGGTATGTTGTTGTTATTGTTGTTTGTTGTTTAAATGGATAAATATATCTCCAATTAATTATTTTTATTAGTAAATATCTCCGAAAATGGGGAACTATTAAATTGATATTATTTTTTATCCAAATGGGTGATGAGGTTGAAAGATTTCCAAAATCCAAAGGAGTAGAGGTAGGGATGACAATGGATCGGATCTGGATCGGATCCTACTAGATCCAGATTCGTTTTTCATACCTGAATCCAGATCCGTCGGGTCCATAAAAATCATATCTAAATCTGGATCCATCGGATCCACGGATCGGATCTGGATCCACATGTAAAAAACTTTGCATTGCTAAGAATTTTTTTTTGAACTGACAAACGATTTTTACTTAGCTAACAGTTTACTGTGTTTCAATTTTGAAATGTTCATATGAAATATTTTGTTCGTTGTCTCGTTTTGATTGTGAGCTATTAATTGAAAATGTTGGACAATGACAATAGTTGTGGAAAATGCTCACTAGTATTTCCACAATTCAGAACTTGCATGTGCTTGGAATCTTCACAAATGAAGTGAATATAATTTTAACTACTTGTCTGTGGAGATGTTAGTCATTCACTAATATAACATTGATTTTATTATCGAAGTTACCTCTTTATTTTTTGGTTTTTGAGTTAACGCGGGGATAAATTAAACTTGTTTTGAGAATTAAACTTGCAAGGATGTGCTTAGCAATTTTAAGAAAATACTTATAAAATTACATTCTAGGTTATGAATATATTTAATAAAAAACGGCTCCACGGGTCGGATTTGGACCGGATACAGATCTCAAATACAAGATCCAGATCCAGATCCGATCCGTCAGAAACGGATCTGGATCCGATCCAAATCCGTCGGGTCTAAATTTTGAAGATTCATATCCTATAAAACAGACTTGGATCCACCGAATTCGGAACGGGTTCAGAATCCACTGTCATCTCTAAGTAGAGGGTCGATTCAAGAAATATGAACAAGTGGCAGGATAGTAAGTTTGATCGAGAGAATGGGATAGGGTAGTAATTTGCCCAGTCAACACTAGCAACTTTGGCTGGATGCATCATATCTAATACCAAATGAACAGCTAAAGTACGCCAAGTGTTCAATTACTAGAAAAATATCTCACAAACTTGTGAGATATTTTAACTGTACCTTCCAAAAACAACACGAGCAAATGAGATTTTTTACCCTCTCAAAATTTAAATAAAAGAAAATGGGTATGTATTTTCCTAGATTTTTTATGTATAAATAATAAAGATTTTTTTATAAAAAAAATCATAAAATTAATTTTTTTTCGTAAAAGACCAAGAAATCATTTCTCCCAATATCACATTATCGGTGCTAGGATTGTTCATGGTTCGTTGATTTTTGGATTAAATCACAAATAAATTAAATTAAATTAATTAGTTTTTCAATTATTAATATCAAGTTAGAATAAAATATAATACATATTTCTGATTTGGTTATTGTCGACTTATAATCTGTTTGGTAAAGCTTCTAAAATCAGTTTATTTTAAAAAATGTTTTTTTCAAAATTGTTTTCAAAAAAAATATTTTTGGTGACAACAAATTTGTGTTAGACCAATTAATTTAAAAAATACTTTGGGCAGCAATTAGTATTTGACTAAGCATTTAAAAAGTGCTTCAAGTGTTTTTTTTTCAAAAATGCTTCTACACAATTAGTATTTGACCAAACATTTAAAAAGTGCTTCAAGTGTTTTTTTCAAAAGTGCTTCTAGACAAAAAAAATACCTTTTTAGCTTCTAAAAAATAATTTATCTACTCCCAAAAAGCTTGGTCAAATACCTCAATTTTTCAAAATGAGCATTTTTTTTAAAAAAAGTACTTTTGAAAAAAATATAAACTTGGCCAAACAAGCTATTAGTTCGATTGTTAAAATATCTAGTGATATTTTATCTGGGGAAGCAACTCAAGAGGGGCTAGGGATCGCGAAAGGCAACTGAGGTGGACGTAGAGGCGACTGGTAGTGGAATGAAGAGGTCTAAGAAAAAGTAGAAGCCAAGAAGACTGCGTATGCGACGCTAGTGAAAAATGCCGATGAGGAGGACAAGAGGAGGAATAAAGAGAGGTATAAGGTAGCAAAGAATAAAGCGAAGTTAGTGGTCACGACGGCTAAAACAACAACTTTTGAGCACTTGTATAGAGAACTCGAGTGCAAAGGTGGGGATAGAAAGTTATATAGGCTCGCCAAGACGAGATAGAGGAAGTCTCGTGACCTGGACCAAGTGAAGTGTATCAAGGACAAGAATGATGAAGTGTTGGTAGATGAGACACTCAATAGACGGAGATGACAGACGTACTTTCATAAGCTCTTGAATGAAGAAGAAGAAAGAGATATCGTGTTGGGGGAGTTACAACATTCCGAGAGTCGTAGAGATTTTAGGTATTGTAGGTGCATAAAGGCTATAGAGGTTAGGGGAGCTATCCGTGAGATGAGGAAGGGGAGAGCGATCGGGCCTGATGAGAACCCGGTAGACTTTTGAAAGAGTGTAGAGGAGGCAGGTATGGAGTGACTGACTAGATTGTTTAATGTCATATTTAGGATGACTAAGATGTTAAAGGATTTGAGGTGGAGTACAATCGTCTGTTGTACAAGAACAAGGGCGATATCCAAAACTGCAATAATTATAGGGATATCAAGTTGCTAAGCCACACTATGAAAGTCTGGGAGAGGGTGGTCAAGATGAGGATGGGAGGGATGTATGGATATCCGAAAATCAGTTTGAATTCATGTCGGGGCGATTGACTACAAAAGTTATTCATCTTATCAGGCGATTGATGGAACAATATAAGGACAAAAAAATAGACTTACATATGGCGTTCATTGACTTGGATAAGACATATGATAGAGTCCTTAGGGAGGTACTTTGGAGATGCTTGGAGTCTAGTGGTGTGCCTATGGCTTATATCAGGGAAATTAAGGACATGTATGAGGGTGCTAAGACCAGAGTTAGGACAGTTGAAGGTGACCTAGAGCACTTTCCAATCGTGATGGGGTTGCATCAGGGATCTGCCCTTAGCCCGTTTCTATTTGCCTTAGTGATGGATGAATTGACGCAACATATTCTAGAGGAGATGTTGTGGTGTATGTTGTTTGAAGATGATATAATTTTGATTGATAAGACGCGTAGTGGAGTTAACGATAGGCTGGAGGTTTAAAGAACGACCCTAGAATCTAAAGGTTTCAGGTTAAGAAGGACAAAGACGGAGTACATGAAGTGCAAGTTCAATGACGTGGCGCACGAGACAAATGTGGAAATGAAGATCGAGGCACAAGTTATACCTAAAAGAGGAAGCTTCTAGTACTTTAGATCCATAATACAAGCGGACGGTGAGATTGGCGATGATGTCGCACACCGTATTGGAGCATGGTGGATAAAATGGAGACTCACTTTCGCGGTGCTTTGCGATAAGAAAATGTCACCTAGGATGAAAGGTAAATTCTATAGAATGGTCTTTAGACTAGTATTGTTGCATGGGGCAGAATATTGGCCAGTTAAGAAAGCTCACGTTCAGAAGCTGCAAGTGGCGGAGATGAGGATGCTCAGATGAATCTGTGGTCATACTAGGAGAGATATGATTAAAAATGAAGTTATACGGGACAAGATTGGTGTGACCTCGGTGACAAACAAGATGAGGGAGGTGCGACTGACATGGTTCGAGCATGTAAAGAGGAGGTGTGAGGATGCGCCAGTTAGGAGGTGTGAGAGACTGGCAGTCGCAGGAATTATGAGAGGTAGAGGTAGACCGAAGAAGAACTAAGGGGAGGTGATTAGACAGGACATGACGCGACTTCAGCTGACTGAGGACATGACCGTAGATATAAAAATTTGGAGGTCGAGGATTATGATAGAAGGTTAGTAGGTAGTTGAATTTTGTCGCGACGTGTGTAAGAGAGGTGGCGGACTAGTTTTTCCATACCCTTTTTTTAGTAGTAGTATTTACGTATCATATAGAGCATTATTCCTATGTGTGTATTACTCTATTTATTCTATATCAAAATATTTTATTGTTTTAATTTTCTTGCAATCCTGCATTGACTACATTCTTTTTTAGTGGATGGTGTATTGGAAACAACCTCTCTACCCCACAAATGTAGAGGTAAGGTCTGCGTACATCCTACCCTCCCCAAACCCCACTTTATGAGATTACATTGAGTATGTTATTGTTATTGTATGTTATCTTTCTTTTATTTTTCCTATAATAAGAAAGAAACAAAAGAGTCCATTCCTTGCCAATCTTTTATGTAATTTCTACGGGTCGGGGTCGGGGTCGGGCTCGGGGTGGGGTACGACGGGTTTTCCTTTTTTTTTAAATAACATATGTATAAAAAAAACTCAATAAACAAAACAAGATAGTGTAATAAAAACATCTCAAGGCTGTTTTTGTGCCTCTTATATTATTTAATAGACATATGATTTTTTTGTAATACAAATACAATTGTCTAAAATCTAAATTGCAACTTTGTGGTGTTGTCCAAAAGTTGCAAATTACATAATAAAATTGCAATTAAAAAAATTACATTCTCAAAAAAACCTGTTCTAATTGCTTGATGATTTCATGTGGTTCTTCGGTTGGAATTGGTATTTGTTGGTCAAATTGATCCACGTCGCTTCCACTACCTTCGGTTAAGATTTCGTTGTAGTGTTCATCATCTTCTTCGTTGATCTCCGGTTGACCGCACCTTCTCCGCTCCGCTCGTATCCAATCTCTGAATAATACTGCAATTTCCAAGATGTCTCCGGCTAATGAGTGTATGTGGTCTCCTATTTGATATCTGCCTGCAGAAAAAGCGCTTTTGACGACCTTGATTGATGACGCTTGAATGTTCAAAACATCTCGAGCCATCAATGAAAGTGTCGGAAAGGTCTTCTCATTCCCCATCCGGTATTTCAGCAAGTCTTCATGTCCATCTTCATTGATAACTTCTTGATACGGTACAGAACCCTACAAAACAAAAATATCCAACTCACTAATTTGGTTAGTAGTAGAGGTACGGCCGCACATTCTATTTCTGAGGCTTTCAATACTAGCCGCAGAAACATCATGTCTTTTGTGAGGTTGTGTTGAAGATGAAGAATATGGTATGGAAGCCGGTAAGTTACTAGCATTTTCTTGTTGATAAAATCTATATATATTTTTGCATTGGTGTTCTACGCTAGACAACACTTCTTCTTTAGTTTGTTCAATAGGTGGTGGGTGATTTAGATTTTTGGGACTTGGAGGTGGTAGTACTTCTATACAATCGTAAATAGTTTCAATTAGTGATTTAGTACCGTCTATTTTAATAGTAGAATTTAATACAGAACCAATAATATAAATAGAGGGAATAGAAATAAAATATTTTTTTATTTTGACAAACATTTTTTTAATAGATGCCTTATAAGCTGGTTTTTCCATATATTCACTAAGTAATAAAAATATTAGAGTTATATAAAATAACATAGTTGAAATAGTAGGATAATATATACCGGAAAATTCTCTTGTTGCTTGAAAAAATTTCTCTAAAAATACAATAAGTTCGAAAAAATTTTCCCAATCACTATCTAAAATCATATCAGCTGGCTTTTTATTATGAGAGTTAAAAAATAAAGTTATAGGTAATTTATAGTCATAAGCAACAAGTAGTTGCTCGTATAAAGAATTCCACCTAGTAGATACTTCTTGTGGAATTTTTCTATAGGTAGTCCACAATCGTGACAAGTTTTTTTATATTCTTTTCTACGTTGTACTTTATTACTTTTAAAAATAAAGTTTATAGCAAATTGTATTTTACTAAGAATGTCTTCAAAAAGTGATAGACCATCCTTTACAATTAAATTATATATATGGCACGCGCATTTGATATGAAAATGGTCTGGAAAAGATGGAGTTAAACTATTTTTTAAAATTGTAATTGCGTAATTGTTATTAGAAGCGTTATCTAATGTAATAGTCATAATTTTATCGGTAATTCCGTAATAATCGCACACTTGATAAATATTTTCTGCAATAAAAGTACCAGTGTGCCTATCATCTATATATCTATACGCTAAAATACGTTTTTGCATAGACCATTTATAATGACAAGTTACAGTTAAATAATCATGGCCGTTAGTACTACGACCTATATCAGACGTGATAGATACTTTGCCATTAAAATGATATAATAAAAAGCTTAAATATTGTTGATATTCATGCGCGAATTTAAATACATCTCTCTTAACAGTTGATCTAGGAAAACCGTTAAAAGCAGGATTATATATATATCTCTAATTTAATGAATAAAACCGGGAGATGAAGGAAATGAAAAAGGCAAACCCTCCACATCAACTAATTTTGATATTGCTTCCCTATCTCTATGTTTATTGTATTTAGAGCCTACAATTCCCCCCGTCATACGGTTAATTTGACCATGTACTTGGTCCGGGACAGTATCAGTATGTGAACCTTGTCCCGATGGAGCGGGCGTTTGCGCACCCGGTTTTGAAGCCTGGTATTGGGCATACCTAGCTGGATGAGCACTTACTACGTGTCTAATTAAACCCCCCGTCCCACCGTGACCTTTTCCAGTTTTAAATTTTAAAACATTTTTACAAATTTTACATATGGCTACTTGATTCTCATCGTCTAAATTAAAGTCTTCTTGAGTTCCAGAAAATAGCTCCTGGTCTAAATCTAATGGTATTGTAGGAAAATGTTGAGTATCAACAAAATCATCATGTGTAGGAATAAGATGACTAGAAGAAGTACCCTTGCCCTGGTTGCCCCTACTAGAAGAAACACCCTTACCCTTACCCTTAAACATACCTTTTAATCCTTCCATTTTAATTATGATAATAAATAATTAAATACAATAAAATTAAGTGCGCTAAATAAAATAAACAGACAATAATAATTTAATGAAGGAACGAATGTACCAAACGCCGACGTAACGTCGACGTGTAATCGAGAGGTTGAAAATTGAAACTTTGCTCGATGGAAGATCCTCAAGCTAGTTGCCAACTTCACTCTCAATTCCCAAATGAATAAATAAAATTGAATATTTAGCAAACAATGTAGACTTGTAGAGATATATATTGAGAAATTAGAGAGATTGTAGGAAGATTTGTGAGAAAGATGAAGAGAAAATGAGTTATTTATAGTTGGAAAATTGGGTTAAAGTGTAAATATAATAACTTATGGGTTAAAAATAAATATTAAGGGGTAGGGGGGGTTGGGGGAGGGGGGCCTAAAATGATCGTTGGCCAACGGCCATAATCTAAAATGGTCGTTGGTGCAACGACCATATTTGCAAAGGGGGGTAAAGGGCGGGGTCGGGCTCGGGCGGGCCTGGGGCGGGCTCGGGTCTCGCGGGATGAGACATTGTCCCGTCCCGAGTTCGAGGCCCGACCCCGTTATTTTTATTTTATTTTTTGGCCGGGTCGTGGCGGGACCGGGGCGGGCTCGGGACGGGGTCGGGTCGGGGTCGGGCCGTCCCGGCCCAATGGCCAGCCCTAGATTAAACAACATTTTTTTAGCCATTGAGAATCAAAAAGAGTTCTAAAATAATTTCATGCAGTAGTTTTTTAGCCTGCAACGGAGTATTTAGTACCCTTATAAGAAGTTTTAGAAATCTTATTCATTGTAGAAAAGCTAATTCTGTAACCAAAACCTAAAATTGCAAGCCAAATTTGACACTCAATTAATTGAACGTGTTCATTTCAAAATAAATTTGAAAATATCTTAATTAAACTTATTTTCGTGTTCATAAGCTCTTCAATACAAAGAAAAGATTTATTATACTAGTAAATCCCTAAATTTCATTTTCACAACTACAAAAATATACACAAATTTTAAAAATAGATTTACATTTCAAATCAAAAAGTAATACAGATTGAAGATGAGTATCGCCTGAAATAGAACAGAAGCATAGGATATTAAAAAGAAATTGAAGAGTTAGATATGAACCCAGATGCATTTTATGAACGACGTGAACACAACCAAGGGAGAGAAAGAGGCAAAGGTGAAGCTTCAACGACGACAACGATGAAAGTACCTGAGAGAAAGCTTCAACGACGACGATGATGAAGCTCGGTGGTGTAGCTAAAATGTCATTGTTATTGAGAGAGTCTTGGGTGTTTTCTCTTAGGGCACAAAGAGCATTCTAGAATAAATGGGTGAAAAAGTTAAAATATTTGCGTCTTGGGGTGTGGATTATCAATGTACATGCGTGCAGCAAACAATTTTGAAAAAGTTAAAAGTGGTCCAAATGTTTCTCAAAAAGTAAAAATATTTAATATTTTATAGGTTCCGGGTACCCTGTCTCAATTTGCAGGAACTGGACCCGACATTGATCGGTTCCTAATTTTACTACCCGGACCCTACCCGTTATTATAATATATCTACCCGGAACATACCCGTTAGTGTCGGTTCCGGGCACCCTGTCTCTATCAAACTAACTATTGTCAATTTTGTAAAAATTCAAAACCAAATCCTAGAAAGTGTCTATTTATTTGATCGACTTGGTTCGATATTTTTACCAAATTAGAAACACCCCTAATCAGTGTTGTCTAACAAAAAAGGGCAACCCGGTGGAGTAAGCTCCCGCTATGCGCGGGGTCCAGGAAAGAGTCGGACCACAATGGTCTATTAAACGCAGTCTTACCATGCAGTGTCTAACGGCATAAAAATAATAATTCGGAAGTACACATAGTATTTTTTTATAGATATGTTTAAGAAACATTTTTCTGAGTTTCTTTTGATAAAATTATATAAAAATTTCAAGTTCAATTAAAAGAATAAGTGAAATAATTATATTATTCGTATATTATTATAGGTAAATCAAACTTTAACATATTTTACAGTAATATATCTTTTTGTAACAGTGATATTCTGCATCAGCCATTATACCCCTCTCACCCCACCATAATATTTGATATATTTCTCTTGCATGATTAATTTTCCTTTATCTACAGGGAAGGTGTCACAGAGGTGTTTTTCACCACCGAGTTTTTGCTCGAAGTTAGCTTATTGTGCGACAGTCAAGTCACGTGCTTGACTCAATCTGTCCAACACTTTGTTTATTTTTAGGGACTTAGATTATTTTGACACAATAAAGCAAAGAGACAATCAAATACGGGAAAAATTTCCCAACCTTCGTATTAATAGGAAAACAACCCAAAGGACCCTCACTTGGTTGAGTGACAAGTCGGTCAAAACCTACTTCAACTTCAACTTCAACTTAGGCACAATCACAAGTCGATTGCTGCCTAACAACACTCTCTCGAAACCCCCATGTTTCTTCCTAGTATTCTTTAGTGAAATTACAAGTCTTTCACCCTCTGATTTCGTCTAAGGCCAAGGCTGGACATTTATAACACATGTGTCAGCCTTTGGAATACAACCAATGACCTGCCGACACTTAACTAACTCAAGGCCAATAAAAATTAAGGTGCAGTTGACATCCCCAACTACCTAGGCATTACCATTTCATGCTAACAATGTGCTGCAAGAATAAAGGAAACAACCCACAAGCAGTTATAAAGCGAAACAACGCCATTTCGCGCCAAGGTCTCCCGCTAAGCATTTTCTTCGCGCTATTTTATTGTGCATCATGACTTGTACGCATGTCGACCTCTGCCGCCCACACAGCTTGCCACTGACATGCCTAGCCCGCACATCACCCTTGCCCTATCGTGCCATGCCTTGCTTTTGTCTTTGCCTTTGTACTGCCTAGCTTTGCCGTGCCATGTCTTGCCTTGCCTTATCCATACTTGGTCCGCACTTGGCACATGCTACATGCTAATATGTCAATGTCTTGCCACTATCCGGCGACATGCCATGCCATGGCACGCCAACCAGCCAGCCTTGTATGTCTCCATCTTGGCAATGTCATTTGCAACATTGCCCCGTATGATTGATTCAACCCGCACATAGACCATGACAAGGTCATTAATTCCAACTCATTGTCGTCACCCTGCCATCTACCGAGCCCAAAAGTCAAGCCCTTAACAAACCACCCGCACCCTTTGAAACTCGATGTCCTCGTCGAGGAAAGAATCATCTTATATGCTTGTTAGGATCAAGAATACATATGATATTCCCGAAGTCCCTTCCCTCATTTGTTATTGCCACTATGGTATTAACCCCTGCTATCTCTACCTTCTTTTCTTTAACTAACTCTGCAGCAACTAGCGCATTTACCCGCATTTGTAATGGACAACCCATCTTCAAGGTGGCCCTACACATGTAAAGCAACCTCTACCCTTCTCCATACCATAGGAAGTTTCACCTTGTCTTCCTTTTTCGGTATCCCCTTCACCTACGACAGTATAGCTCTTCCCATTTTTCTTCTATTCATTCCCTTTGTACTTAGGCTTGGAATACGAATTTTCCTTAAGGTCATCACCCTCATCGAAGTTAGTCAACCCATCTACCGCCGCAATAGCAGATGAGAGATTTGGACATTCTGCCTTCTCAACTCTTTTTGCGCCCACGACTTCAACTCGATAATAAAATAGTGCAACTTGTCCTCCTCGGTCATGTTGCTTATGTTGAGCATCAAGGAAGAAAAATCATTGGCATACGCCCGCACCGTGTCGCTTTGTTTCAAATGCCCCATCCCATCTCTTGCAACCCAAGATGAATTACTTGAAAGGAATTGGAATTTTAACTCATTCTTAAGCATGTCCCACATCTTAATACGCGGCAGCGCCACACTTTCCACTTTTGCAACCATTGTCCGCCACCAAAACTTAGTATCATCACCCAAATACATAGTTGTGACTGACACTTTATCATTATTCGATACCTTAGCTGGCTGGAAATAATTCTCCATATCCCAAAGGAATTTTTCTAACTCTTTGGCGCTTTGCACACCATTATATGCCTTTGGTTCTTGCACCTTTACTCTAGCACGTTCTTCACCTCTAGGGACAGTGTTTTCCAATGCCCGTCGAAGTAGAAGAACTTCCCCACACAGTTCTTTTCCTTGCGAATCAACTATGTTTCAGCCATGGAAGCTTCATGCTTTGTTGCATAATCTGCCTCCAAACGTGCCATTCTAGCAAGAACTGAAGCCACATCACCCGTTTCAGGCGTCTTTCTTGCCCGATCTACTATTGTTTATAACTGTTCCACCATTTGGCGAAGTTCTGCATTCATTGTGCCGCCTTCCATCTCACTAAGCCCGCTCCCGAAATCGTCGCTCTGATACCAGTTGTCATAGGGGTGATTTTCCACCACCGAGTTTCTGCCCGAGGTTAGCCTACTATGCAGCAGACAAGTTCGATGCTTGACTCAGCCTGTCCAACAATTAGTTTATTTTTAGGGACTTAGATTATTTTGGCACAAAACAGTAAAGAAACAATCAAATACGGGAAAAATCTCTCAACCTTTGTATTAATAGGAAAACAACACAAAGGACCATAACTTGATTCAGCCACAAGTCGATCAAAACCCACTTCGACTTCAACTTAGGCACAATCACAAATCGATTGTTGCCTAGCAACATTCTATTGAAACCCTCACGTTTCTTCCTAGTGTTATTTAGTGAAAATACAAGTCTTTTACCCTCTGATTTCGTCTAAGGTCAAGCCTGGACATTCATAACACATGTGTCAGCCTTTGGTTTACAACTAATGACCTGCTGACACTTTGCTAGCTCAAGGCCAATCAAAACTAAGGTGCAGTTGACATTGCACCAGGCGCTAAAGCATGGGTGTTTTGTATCCATTGAGCAAATCGGGTTGTAATTGTATAGCAGTATCTGAAAACATATCTTGAGGACGCCTTAAAGCGCTCATGGTATCCCCAACTGCATAGGCATTACCATTTCATGCTAACAAGGTGCTGCAAGAATAAAGGAAACAACCCACAAGCAGTTACAAAGCGAAACCACCCCATGTGTGTGGCACATACGCGAGCCTGCCTAGCTTTGGTGCGAAACGGGGCGTTTCGCGCCAAGGTCTCCCGCCAAGCTTTGTCTTTCACGCCATTTTCTTGCGCAGCATGCCTTGCACGCATGCCGACCTCTGCCTCCCACACAACTTGCCACTGACACTGCCTAGCATGCATATCACCCTTGCCCTGCCATGTCATGCCTTGCCTGGTCTCGCCATGCCTTGTTTTTACCTTATCTTTTTCTTTGCCTTTGTCCTGCCTAGATTTGCCATGTAATGCCTTGCCTTGCCTTTTCCACACTTGGCCCGCACTTGGTATATGCCACATGCTAATATGTCGATGTCTTGCCACTGTCCGACACCTATGCCATGCCATGACACGTCAACCTACCAGCCTTGTTTGTTTCCGTCTTGGCAACGTCAACGCCAATATTATCTCACCTGATTGATTCAACCCGCACATAGAACATGACAAAGTCATTCATGCCAATCCTTTGACATCATTTGCTGTTGCTGGGCCCAAGGGGACGAGAAAAGGCGAAATAGCTATTATACAGTGAAATTTTATTGCTCGTCATGCTCACGATGAAGGACGAGAGGCTTCAATCATGTTAGTTACTCATGAACCGTTTTCATCATGATTAAAATATTACAACTTGAGTTTTACAGTTAAAATAAAAATGCTCGTAATAATGGATAACTAGCATGACAATTTCTTAAATATTGTTAACTGTATTGTAAGATGATATTAATCTCCCTTGGGGAGTCTTTCATTAATATCGAGGTATATATAGAGTACAATATTCATCCCTTATACAATAGGAATCCTAAGCCTATACAAAAGAGGAATCCTAGTCTTACCATAATTATATTTACACAATATATGGAAATATTCTAATTATGGGTAGGAAATATATTATTTCCTATATTTACACGTTTACACACCCCCTCAGTCGGAGGGGGAGGAGGCCGGACGCTGAGACTGGATCTGAAGTCAAGAAGTAATTGTCTGGGAAGTTCTTTGGTAAATATGTGTGCATACTGATAGGATGATGGAACATGTAACACTCTGACATGGCCTAACGCAACTTTCTCACGAACAAAGTGTAGGTCTATCTCAATATACTTGGTTCGCTGATGTTGAACCGGATTATGAGAAAGATAGATGGCAGAGATGTTATCACAATACACAATAGATGCCTGACGCAAAGGACACTGAAGTTCTAACAGTAAATTTCTGAGCCAACAAATCTCAGCTACTACATTTGCAACGCCTCTGTACTCAGCCTCGGCACTGGAGCGAGATAGGGTAGCATGTCGCTTAGCAGACCAAGAAATCAGATTATCCCCTAAGAAAACACAAAAGCCGGAGGTGGAGCATCGCGTGTCCGGACACCCTGCCCAATTTGCATCCGTATATCAAAGCAACCTATCTGGTGCAGAGGGGTATAGGTGCAAACCATAATCAAGAGTGCCCTTAATGTATCGAATGATACGCTTAAGAGCAGTGAAATGAGACTCCATGGGGGCATGCATGAATAAGCACACCTGCTGAACATCATAAGCTATGTCTGGCCTGGTGAATGTGAGATATTGAAGTGCACCTGTAAGGCTCCTATACATAGTAGGATCAGAGACTGGAGCACCGTCCATAGCACTGAGCTTAGAGTTGGAATCAACTGGAGTAGGCACCTCTTTGCAGTTCGCTATCTTAGCCCTGTACACAATCTCTTCTGCATACTTACGCTGACAAAAGAACATATGATTGGCAGACCTGGTCACTGATATCCCCAAAAAATAACTCAGCTTCCCCAAATCAGTCATTGCAAATTCGGACTTGAGCAAGACAATAATCTCATTTTTCAATCCGTCGGAGGAGGCAGTAAGAACAATATCATCCACGTAAAGTAATAAGTAAGCAGTGCTACTACCTCGATGAAAAATGAAAAGTGATGTATCACTCTTGCTGCATACAAACCCAATCTGCAAGATATACCTGGCAAAGCGATCATACCACGCATGGGGGGCCTGCTTCAGGCTATATAGTGACTTACGGAGATGACACACATAGTGAGGAACTGCTGGATGGGTGAACCCTGGTGTCTGATGCATGTAGACTGTCTCTCGCAGATCCCCATGTAAGAATGCATTCTTCACGTCAAGCTGATGGATCGGCCAGTGTTTGCCCATGGCTATGCTCAAAACTGTGCTGATGGTAGCCGGTTTGACAACCGGGCTGAAGGTCTCACCACAATCAATGCCCTCCTGCTGATTTGTGCCATTATCCACAAGACGGGCCTTAAACCTCTCAAGATCCCCATTGTCTCTAAACTTGTGATGAAATAACCACATACAACGAATGACATTCACCCCCTCACGTCTAGGTACTAGATCCCACGTGTGTTGTTTAGTTAAAGCATTGAATTCCTCATACATAGCCACATTCCAATTAGGGTCTTGTTTGGCCAATTTTGGGTTTTTTAGAAGTGGAGAGATGGTTTGGGCAGACAAGTTGAAATGGACTTTGGGTTTGAAGATTCCATGCTTTGAACGAGTTTCCATTGGATGGGTAGGGACAGTGAGTGGCGGAGTGGTGTCTGAGATGGGGGGTAAAGTCAGAAAAGAAGAAGGTGGGGGCGAAGCCGTCGGAGGCGCCGCGGCGCTAGAAGGTTGACAGGCTTCTCTGAAGCACAGGGCCGCGGCGCTGTCGACGGTGTTTCAAAAGATTGCTCTCTAGAAACCAGGCGCCGCGGCGCCTCCCCTCGAGGCTGCGTTTCTGACGACGGAATAGAGGATGTGAGTTGTTCGATTATGAGGGGAGAGATGGGAGACTCGTCAAGAAATTAGTAGTCCTGTTTTTGGAATTTTGGAAGATTCAAAAATGGGAATGTGGTCTCGTCGAATGTGACGTGATGAGATATGTGGATCTGACGAGTCGACAAGTCATAGCATAGATAGCCCCTATGGTTCGGCGGGAATCCTAAAAATACACATGGAGTGGACCTAGGAGCGAGCTTGTGAGGGGCGGTGGAGCTAAGGTTGGGATAGCACAGACAACCAAAAATCCGTAGATGATCATAAGAGGGGATTCTATGGTAGAGGATTTCGGTAGGGGTCATATTGTGAAGAGTGCTAGTAGGGAGAATATTTAGAGTGTATTCTGACATTTTAGCAGCATAGACCTAGAAAGGTGGAGGGAGGGAGGCATGAATCAATAGAGAGCGAATCATATTGTTAATGGTGCGGATGATTCTTTCAGCTTTACCGTTTTGTGGTGAGGTGTGAGGGCAGGAGAAGCAAAAGACCATGCCATTATTGGTACAAAAGCGGTAAAACATAGAGTTATTGAATTCACGACCATTATCGCACTGAAATGATTTTATGCCTTTTCCAAATTGTGTTTGAATGAACTTGCGAAACTCAAGAAATTTGACAAACACTTCCGATTTAAATTTAGGAGGGTATAACCAAACGTAGTGTGAAAAATTATCAAGCAACACAAGATAGTATTTATGACCGAGAAAACTAGAGATAAGAGATGTCCATAAATCGGCATGTATGATATAAAAAGGAGCAAATGTAACACTAGTAGATGATTTAAACGGAAGACGAATATGTTTTCCTAAAGAGCAAGAAACACAATTTTGGGCAAGTTTCCCATTACAAGCAATGAAATTGTTGCCTCTAAGAAAATTAAAAATTGGGGCTCCTGGATGACTAAGCCTATTATGCCAAGTTGAAGAAGAAACAACTGTTAGAGTGATGGGAGAGCAAGATCTGGCAGCGGAGGTGGAAGTGAATGGATAGAGATCTCCCATGCTATTGCATCTCGTAAGAGGTGTCCCCGTATGAAGATCCTTCACAGTAAAACCAAAAGGGTCAAAATCCACGGAGACAGAATTATTACGAGTAAATTGGCGGATAGATATGAGGTTCTTAATCATGTGTGGGGCATATAGGGTGTTTTTAAGGGAGAAGGGTGGATGAGGAGGTTGTGTGTATGAGGTACCATAACCCTTAACTGGAATGCGTTGTCCACTAAGAATTGTAACATATTGAGGATGCTTTAACCGAAACAGTTTAGGAATAGTACCTGCAGACTGGGTGACGTGAAATGTGGCGCCTGAGTCCATGTACCAAGTATTGTCAGGCTGTTGCATAGAGAGTCTTTGAACGCCGACCCAACTCGATGGAGTGTCATATCGGAGGAGGTCGCGAACGACCTTGCATGAAGTGGGCTCTTTGTGGGGATGGAGCGGGGCCTAACAAACCGGGTAAGAATCTGGATTGTATGGTCAGCTGGTATCGGAATGGACTTGGCGCCCGCGACTACTGAGCGCCAGAAGCGCGCAACTCTGTCTTTGAGGCTGACACTGGCAAACAGCTGGCGAGGAGTCGCGACCCAGTTGTTCTGCGATCTCTGTTGCTGTTGCTGCTGTTGGTTCTGTTGACCGCGATCCTTGCCACGACCACGACCTCCTCTACCGCCGCGGCCTTTTCCACCCTTGCCGCCGCGGCCCTGCCGCTGTTGGGAGTTATCTGGTGGCGTCTGATCTTGGGGTTGCGTGTCGACAGCTAACACCTGTTGGGCGTGCTCATCATGCTTAGCACGACGGGTTTCTTCGAGCAACAATTGTGAGCGAGCTTTGTTAAAACTCGGTAGCGGATCTGCCTGTTGAATAATGGTGGCCAAAGTATCATATTCGCCCTTAGTAAGGCTAGAAATTATTTGTAGCACCATTTTATCGTCAGTGACAGGCGTGTCGATGTTGGAGAGTTGATCCGCTAGAAGTTTAAGCTGCTTGCAGTACTCAGAGACATTGGAGAAGTTTTCAAGACGTGTTTTGTTGAATTGTTCTTCCAAATACACGACACGAGTGTGCTTGTTGTCCTAAAAAATTTCCTCCAAACGATTCCACAAGTCAAGGGCTGTTGAGTCAGATTTCATGATAGTAAGGAGCAAATCCTGAGAGATACTACCATATATCCATTGTTTGACGCCGGCATCGAGACGATGCCAGATAGAATCATCAACCTCCGTAGGGCGCGGAATAGTGTCATCAATATGGTCAAGCACGTTATAGAGACATGCATGATTGCGAAAAAGTTCAACTCGGGGAGAATACTGATTGTTTTCTTAATCAAGAATAATGGGAATATGATTCTTGATGTTGGAAACAGTAAGGGCGGGATGAAACGGGGGTGATGACTTTGTGGTGGGATTTGTGGAGGTAGAGGCGTCAAAAAGTGTGGAAGAATCAGGGATAGCCATTTAGAGAAGAGAAGAAAGGAAGAACAAAACCCGAAAAACAAGAAGAAAATCCTGAGGGCCAGTAGAGAGAAGCGTGGCTGTGGAAGAGAAAGGTTTTTAGGGTTTTGTTTATTTGGCTCTTGATACCATGTAAGATGATATTAATCTCCCTTGGGGAGTCTTTCATTAATATCAATGTATATATATAGTACAATATTCATCCCTTATACAATAGGAATCCTAAGCCTATACAAAAGAGGAATCCTAGTCTTACTATAATTATATTTACACAATATATGGAAATATTCTAATTATGGGTAGGGAATATATTGTTTCATATATTTACACGTTTACACGTATAGCAATTTTAAATTTATTCTCCTTGATCCATTTTATTTGTCATATTTATTATAATCCCTTTAAATTATAGTATTGATTAAAAAATATTTCTTTTCATATATTAAAGTGAGTATAAACTTTTAAAAAATAGTTAATTCTCCGAAACCAATTTGGCGGTCAAGTAATTTAAATATAGATTGTTCGAGTATTTTATTTATATATTTAAAAATTATATAAAAAATATTATAAGTTTATATAATTAATAATTTATAGAAAAGAGTTGTAAAAAATTATAATAAAAAAGAGCGGTTTGACTCACCCTCAAATAATTTGGGATAAAGGGAGTAATTGTTTTAATAAATATTCAATGGAGTATTAAGTCTAGTATGAAATGTCTACCAGCAGTATGTAATCAAAAGTACTCCTAAACATGTATCTCAAGCATTAACCACCAGTTTTAACCATTGTTAGCCACTAGTGGTTATCCATTACCGTCGCAATCGGTACCACCGCTTTTAGTGCGCCGTGCACATTGCGCACCCGGCTAAACTTAGCCGTCACCGCAAAAATCTAGTCTCCTCCGCCTATAAAACCCAGCGTTCTCTACCCACAAAATTCACATCAACTCATCTTCTCTTCAATAGTTCTCTCTTGTTTATTCACATTAAAAAAAAACAATGGCTGCTGAGGTTGAATACAGATGCTTCGTCGGTGGGCTAGCATGGGCTACCACCGATAGAACCCTAGGAGATGCTTTTGCTCATTACGGTGAAGTGATCGACTCGAAGGTCCGTTTGTTGCAGAGCAGAGGATCGGATCCGAGCCGATTTTTTTTGTTGGCTTCGTTGATGACCTTCTGTTACTCTGATTGATTGATCTCTCTGTTACTGTGTTACTGTTACTCATGTTACTCTCTGGTTTACTTGATTCCTCTGTCACTCTGTTACTATTTGTTACTGTTACCTTATTCCGTTCCCTTATACGGTACGTTCCGTCTTCCATAGATCGATCAAGATTCATAGCTTTTATGAATTTCCTTTCCTTTTTTTTTTACCGTCACAGTATTATCATTTGTTTAGTCTAATCGCTATATTTTGCTCCTGTTTGGTCATAGATTTTAAATTAAAATTTAAAAATTTACGTTTTTGAAGTGGTGATTTTGGGAACTTAGAAGTTATGTTTGGACATGCCAAATTTTCTGGTCTCGGCCAAACAACTAATTTTTGAAACTTGAAATTTTGAAGATAAATTTTTGAAATCTGATCCAATATCTATAGCCAAAGCTAGTTTTGTATTACGATTTTTCAAAATAATTTTGAGATATTTTAAACAATTTTAATTTGTTATGTTTAGCGACTTATATAATTTTGATGATGAAATATGTACAATTTTATTTGTTTATGTTTTAATTCATGAAAATTAGATGAGTTTGTTCTCTTTCAATGTCATTATTTTTGTGACGAATGAAGTATTGTTATGTGCCGTGCTCCATGCATTTCTGAACCTGTAATTTTAGATCTGTTTGGATCTGATCATTTTTACTGATTTTGTTTTCAGATCATCAACGATCGTGAGACTGGTAGATCAAGAGGATTTGGTTTTGTTACCTTCGGTGATGAGAAATCCATGAGGGATGCAATTGAAGGAATGAATGGCCAGATCCTTGATGGTCGTAACATCACTGTAAATGAAGCTCAATCACGCGGAAGCGGTGGTGGTGGCGGTGGTTTCGGAGGTGGCCGACGCAGTGGTGGTGCCGGATACTCCGGTGGTGGTGGATACAGCGGCGGAGGCGGCTACAGTGGTGGTGGCGGCTATGGCGGTGGCCGACGTGAAGGAGGCAACGGTGGTGGCCGTGACCGCGGATATGGTGGTGGCGGTTACGGTGGTGGTGACCGTTATGGTGATGGTGGGTCCCGCTACTCGAGAGGTGGTGGTGCATCAGAGGGAAGCTGGAGGAATTAAGATACTACTAATAACGTTCTGAAATTGGGTTTAATTGTCTAAAATATATCGTCCTTTAGATAGTTGTTGTTTGGTGACTATTTTTTGTTACTGTGGTTAGTGTTACTGTTCTGGTTTCTTGCTATTGGCTCATTATGTTACTATGTGGATCTCTACTTACAAATGATCAACCCTTTTTTATTAGTGCTAGTCGTGTTTTATTCTTTAATGGTTATAACTTTAGATTTCCCACTTGAATGGATTTGTTGTAGAGAAAATTTCCACTTCCACGTAACAACATTGGGTATTTGGGTATACAATTTGAGTTGGGATAAAAAGAAGATAAAACAATTGAAAGTTTTTAACCCTTCCGAATATCGTCAGTAGAATATTTTGATCATTCTTGATAAAGATTTGGTTATACTATTCTTGGTCGTTACTCGGCATAATTGCTAAACGTTAATCATCTATGCATACTTGAGAATAGTATGTATCTCAAGTTGGGAAGGTTGACTTTTATTGACGGTGCCATCAAACGAGCGCATTACAAAGATTAGGGGTAATAAAATTAACCTATCTTTTTTTTTTTACCAATAATACTAATTTGTCGGTTTAAACATGACGAAATTAACCTATTATTATTAGAATGTGTACAATATTATTTAACTATATTTAGTCTTATATAATTATTGTAAATATATGATCTTATTGTAAAAAGATTTCACATTGTATACCATATATATATTTTGTATTAATAAAAAAGATTCCCTAAGGGAGATTAATTCAACTCTACAAGGTATCAAGAGCCAATAATCCTTTCCGGCCTAAAACCTAAAATTTGGTTGCCATTCCCTTTCTTTTTCCGACACCAAATCGTCTGTATACCGCTGGTATACATTTGATATGCGCTGATATACAGCTGTCCAACCCTTATACTCTACAAACAGCCTTGTATACACCCAATATATCACTGATATACCACCCTATTTCCCTCCATCTCTTCAACATGCCATATACCCCTCGTATACAGCCCATATACGCCGATATACACCTGTATACGACTGATATACCTCTCCAGCCACTATATACTACCCATATACGACCTCCCTAAGTCGATATTAACCTAGTTTACGGCAGAAACTGCACGTATACAACCCACCTACGCCGCTATACACCTCGTATACAGCCTCACATACACCTTATATACGGTCTTACATACACCTCGTATTCCTCCCGAACCCCCCATAATTTTTTTTCTCTCACCCAACCTCCGGCAGTCCGTATGGCAGCACCAAACAGCCACTGCCCTGGCTGGCTCGACACGACCTGGGCCCTCAGCAGGAGCCCAGTAGCTAGAGACAACTCTCCAACAGCTACGACCCAGTCGCTGGAAACCAACTAGCCCAATTTCAGGCACTCCATCAGCGGCCCAATTGCTGGTCACCAACCAGGCCGCTCTAGCACAGCCGACGAGCCACTTAAATTAGGCCCAAATATCTGGAGCCCATTAGTCCAGTACTGGCCATCCCCACTCTATTTTGGGCCAGGCTTTCGGCACTTAAGACTCCTCGGCAGCTCGATAATGTGTGGTATATGGATATGGTCGCCACGTCTCACCTCACCAATAATTCTGGTAATCTTCTTCAACTGCGAAATTTAAATACTCCACAATCTATTATGGTCGAAAATGGTCATCACATTCCAATTCGAGGGTTTGACCACACATTAACCCCATCACTGCATCCCCATTTCCCCCTGAATAACGTCTTATATGCTCCTAACATCATCAAAAACCTAATGTCTGTTAGAAAATTTGCCACCGATAATTCAATCTCAATTAATTTTGGCCCGTTTGGATTTCTGAAACGGACCTCCACACTGAGAAAGTCCTTACGAGATGCAATAGTAAGGGTAATCTCTATCATTTCCTATCCACGTCCGCTGCTAGTGTCAACCCTCCCACATCTCTAACGGCCTCCTCCCACCGCTTTAGCAAGAATCTCTCCCTCAACCTGACACAATAGACTTAGACACCCAGGAACCCCTGTTTTTAGTTTTCTTAGAAATAATAATTTAATTAGTTGTAATAGTGATAAATTTGCCCAACAGTGTCTTTCTTGGCCTTTAGGCAAACATGTTCGCCTCCCGTTTCAGTCTTCTTCAAGTGTTACGTATTCTCCCTTTGACATTATTCATGTAGATTTATGGACATCCCCAATTACTAGCTCACTGGGTCATAAATTTTATCTCGTCTTATTGGATGACTATTCTCACTTTGTCTGGGTCTATCCGATTAAATTCAAGTCTGAAGTGTTTGTCAAGTTTCTTGCATTCCGTGTCTATGTCAAAACACAATTTGAAAAAATAAAATCACTTTAGTGTGATAACGGTCGTGAGTTCAATAATTCAGCTTTTCATAATTTTTGCTCTACTAATGGCATGGTTTTTCGATTCTCGTGTCCCCACACCTCCTCCCAGAATGGCAAGGCCGAACGAATCATTCGCACTATCAATAACATGGTTCGTACGACCCTGTTTCATGCCTCTCTGCACCCTCTTTTTGGGTCTATGCTGTTAAAATGATCGAATATATTCTAAATATTTTGACCACCCAAACCCTTCAAAATATAACACCCACCGAAATTCTATTTTGTAGGATCCCAACTTATGAGCACCTACGAATTTTTGGCTGCATGTGATACCCGAATATTGCTTCCACAACCCCACATAAACTTACACCCCGCATCACTCCTTGTGTGTTCTTAGGTTTCCCGCCTAATTATAGGGGTTATCTGTGCTATGACGTGTCTTCCCGCAAAATTATTGTGTCTCATCATGTCACATTCAATGAAGCAATCTTCCCATTTTTTAACATCCAAAAGTTCCAAAAATCGGACTATAATTTCCTTGACGAGTCTGACATATCTCATGTCACCATCCGTGAACTGTGTCAGTCTTCCATCACCGTCCGGTCTCTGCCACCCACTGCCACCACCACAGAGCCAACTCTGGTATCTCTGATTTCGGTTAAATCGTTGTCACCATCACCGCCGGTTGCCATCATCTCCGGCAATCGGCCAACCAACTCAGTGCCTTCACCGGTCCCCATCCCCATCACTGTTTTGTCTCTACTGCACCAACACCAAGCCGCATCCTTACCAACCACCGACAACCATTCTCTCACACCTGGACCACCACCAAATAACCCGAATTTTGGTCCTAACTCACCACCGACATCGTACCCCACCATACCGTCTTCCACCAGTCCCAATTTATCGAGACCGACAACAACACCCAACTACACCACTGCTCTCATACTCACCCAACCCGGAATGATGACAACCCACACACTAGCCACTGTAAATAGTCACGAGTCACCCACCCTACCATAACACCAAATTCCGACACCCTGCAGCGAACCGAACCCGACCTTTAACAAAAATAGTGTACCCGACCAGATAACCAGCAGCAATACCCAGCCCGCACCCACATGGGATTTTCAAACCCAAAGTCCAATTTATCCTGTCTACACAAACCATTTCCCCAATTTACAAAAGCCCAAAATTAGCCAAACTAGACCCAAATTGGAATGCGGCCATGTGTGAGGAGTTTAATGCTTTAACAAAACAACATATTTGAGATTTGGTTCCTCGACCGGCGGGGGTGAATGTGATCCGGAGCATGTGGCTTTTTCATCACAAGTATAGAGATAGTGGTGATTTAGAAATATATAAGGCAAGACTTGCGGCAAATGGTACTAATAAGCAGGAGGGCAATGATTGTGGGGAGATATTTAGTCCAGTTGTTAAAGCGGCCACTATTCGTACAGTCCTGAGCATTGCTATAGGTAAGCATTAGCCGATTCATCAGCTCGACGTAAAAAATATCTTTTTACATGGGGATTTAAAGGAAATTATTTACATGCACCAGCCGCCCGATTTTGTCCATCCAGCCGCCCCTCAGTATGTATGTCGTCTCCGTAAATCACTTTATGGCTTGAAACAGGCCCCTAGAGCGTGGTATGATCGCTTTGCACAGTATATCATACATATTGGGTTTGTATGCAACAAGTGTGATAATTCTCTATTTATTTTTCATAGAGGTTGTAGCGTTGCATATTTATTATTATATGTGGATGATATTGTGCTTATTGCCTCATATGAGTTGTTGAAAAATGAGATCATTGCATTGCTCAAAACAAAATTTGTTATGACTGACTTGGAGAAGTTGAGCTATTTTTTGGAGATTTCAGTGACTAGATATGCAAATACTATATTTCTTTGTCAGCGTAAGTATGTAGAAGAGATTGTGTGCAGGGCTAAAATGGCAAATTGCAAAATCATGTATATCTACTCTAGTTGACTCTAAATCAAAGCTTAGTGCTTTGGATGGTGATCCAGTGTTAGATCTCACTCTCTACCAGAGTCTTGCAGGTGCACTACAATACCTTACTTTTACCAGTCCTAATATTGCTTATGTTGTTCAGCAGATATGATTATTCATGCATGCCCCCAGGGAGCCTCATTTTACTGCCCTTAAATGTATCATTCGATACGTTAAGGGCACACTTGATTATGGACTGCATATATACCCCTCAACACCGACTAGGTTGTTGTCATATACGAATGTTGTTTGGGCAGGCTGTTCGGACATGCGATGATCCACCTCATGCTATTGTGTATTCTTAGGGGATAATCTCATTTCTTGGCTTGCCAAGAGGCAGGCCACATTATCCCGTTCGAGTGCTGAAGTAGAGTACATATGTGTTGCTAATGCTGTTTCTGAGATCTGTTGGCTCCGAAACCTTCTTTTGGAGTTTCAGTGTCTGTTGCGTAAGACATCTTTGGTTTATTGTGACAACATATCCGCCATCTATCTATCTCATAATCCGGTTCAACATCAGCGAACCAAGCATATTGAGAAGGACATCCAAATTGTTTGTGAGAAGGTTGCACTCGGTCATGTCAAGATATTGCATGTGGCTTCTTCTTATCAGTATGCGAATATATTCACAAAAGGTCTTTCTAGACAGCTATTCCTTGACCTCAGATCCAGTCTTAGCGTCCGACCTCCTCCCGCTCAGACTGAAGGGGTGTATTAGAATGTGTACAATATTATTTAGCCATATTTAGTCTTATGTAATTATGGTAACTATAGGATCCCTATTATATAAAGATTCTACATTGTATATCCTATATATATTTTGTATTAATGAAATTATCAACAAGAAAATGCTAGTAACTTACCAGCTTCCATACCATCTTCTTCATCTTCAATACAACCTCACAAAAGACATGCTATTTCTGCGGCTAGTATTGAAAGCCTCAGAAATAGAATGTGTGGTCGTACCTCTACTACTAACCAAATTAGTGAGTTGGATATTTTTATTTTACAGGGTTCTGTACCGTATCAAGAAGTTATCAATGAAGATGGACATGAAGACTTGCTGAAATACTGGAGGGGGAATGAGAAGACCTCTCCGACACTTTCATTGATGGCTCGAGATGTTTTGAACATTCAAGCGTCGTCAACTGCGTCTGAAAGCGCTTTTTCTGCAGGCAGATATCAAATAGGAGACCACAGACACTCATTAGCCGGAGACAGCTTGGAAATTGCAGTATTATTCAGAGATTGGATACGAGCGGAGCGGAGAAGGTGCGGTCAACCGGAGATCAACGAAGAAGATGATGAAAACTACAACGAAATCTTAACTGAAGGTAGTGGAAGCGACGTGGATCAATTTGACCAACAAATACCAATTTCAACCGAAGAACCACATGAAATCATCAAGCAATTAGTTTTTTTGAGAATGTAATTTTTTTAATTGTAATTTTATTATGTAATTTGTAACTTTTGGACAACACCACAAAGTTGTAATTTAGATTTTAGACAATTGTATTTGTATTACAAAAAAATCATATGTCTATTAAATAATATAAGAGGCACAAAAACAAACCTTGGGATGTTTTATTACACTATCTTATCTTGTTTATTGAGTTTTTTTATACATATGTTATTTTTTAAAAAAATGAAAACCCGCCAGATCCCGCCCGAAGCCCGCCGACTGAGGCAGACGGGATCGGGATCGGACGGGACTTGCTCGATCCCGCTGCATCCGACCTCGCCAGAGCCCGCTGCACCGATCCCGCCTTCTCCCGTCCCGCCCGACCCGCCAGCACTGGCCCGCTGCATCGAGCCCGGCCCACTGGCCACTCCTAGTTTAAACATGTCGAATCATGGTTTTGCTTATTGATTTGACCTAAAAGCTCCAATTTAAAATGACTTGTCGGATTATTGAGTTAAGATTATTTAAGTTTGTCCTTCTCAATTTAATTGTTACATACTTTTAGTCTATCTTAAATAATTATCTTTTTGTGAAGTTTACGTGACCTTTTTCGTTTATTGAGAGCAAATTTATTTCATTGTAAAGGTTATTAATAAGATTAATTAATTATTTAAAATTTAAATTTAAATATTTAAATATTATAGGAAAAATATTACGAGTTGTACTTCTTCTCATGCTAATACCGAACAAATACAGTTTAAAAATATTATCAAAGCTCACATAATGTGAATCTCGAAAAGTGAAAATAATTACTTTAATTGAAACAGAGAAGTAACATACTTTTATATTTAAAAATAATTTCTCTAAATTTTAATTTTACACAAATGTTTGGGGGAAGTGCACAAATGGTCGTATTTCGAATTATTTTATTCCTTATTTGCTTAGTTGGCAGAGTACGAAGGACTAAGTAGGGATGGCAACGGATCGGATCTGGACCAGATCCTACTAGATCCGGATTCAGATCCGTTTTTCATACTTGAATCCAGATCCGTTTTTCATACTTGAATCCAGATCCATCGGGTTCATAAAAATCATATCCAAATCCGGATCCATCGGATCCGCCGGGTCCACGGATCGGATCTGGATCCACATGTAAAAAAATATTCCTTGCTAAAAATGTAATCTTGCTAATAATTTTTTTAAACTGACAAACGATTTTTACTTAGCTAACATTTTAGTGTGTTTCAATTTTGAAATGTCCATATGAGATATTTTGTTCGTTGTCTCGTTTTGATTGTGAGATATTAATTGAAAATGTTGGATAATAACAATAGTTGTGGAAAATGCTGACTAGTATTTTCGCAATGCAGAACTTGCATGTGCTTGGAATCTTCACAAATGAAGTGAATATAATTTTAACTACTTGTCTATGGTGATGTTAGTCATTCACTAATATAATATTGATTTTATTATCGAAGTTACCTCTTTATTTTTTTATTTTTGAGTTAACGCGGGGATAAATTAAAACTTGTTTTGAGAATTAAACTTGCAAGGATGTGCTTAGCAATTTTAAGAAAATACTTATAAAATTACATTCTAGGTTATGAATATATTTAATAAAAAAACGGATCCACGGGTCGGATCTGGACCGGATACGGATCTCAAATACAAGATTCAGATCCGTCAGAAATGGATCTGGGTCCGATCCGGATCCGTCGGGTCCAAATTTTGAAGATCCATATTCTATAAAACGGATCTGGATCCACCGGATCTGAACCGGGTCCAAGATCCACTGCCATCTCTAGGACTAAGCTACAAATAAAAAAAAATTAAACACTCATAACATTTTTATTTCACAAAGGTAAACGAGAAATAATAATCACTGCTTGTTCACCCGCTTGTTGTCTACCACAAGACATTCAGAAATAATAATCCCTGCTTCAAGCTGTTGTACAAATTGCTGAGAACTCAAAAAAGCAAAAATTGCTAGACAGTTTCGTCATTGTTATGAAATACATATTCATTATATGGATGTCCATACACATTTACTAAGTTTCATGAACATTTTGTATGTTACATGTACCTATTAATTTGGGCACTTAATATTTGTAACATTTTGGGTGGTTTCATCCTATAAATTTGGATGTTATTCACCTTAGAATTGACACTTGTATACACTTGAAATAAGAAGAAAGTCTTATCCCTCCTCTCTAGATCTTTGTCTACATTTCTTGTCTTTTGCTATAATTTTATAACACGTTATCAGCACGAGACTCTACCGACTCAAGAAATTTTCAGAGGCTAAGGTACTATTTTTATTCTCTCTATTTTATGGCTAACCTTACAAAACTTGAGTTCGTTGCCCTCGATATTTCGGGCAAGAACTACCTATCGTGGGTGCTAGATGCTGAAATACATCTGGATGCTATGGGTCTTGGGGATACCATTAAAGAAAATAATAAAGCATCCAACCAAGAAAACGCTAAGGCTATGATATTCATGCGCCATCACCTTGATGAGGCCCTGAAGATTGAATATCTTACTATTAAGGATCTGCTCGTTTTATGAAAAAAAATTGAAAGAAAGGTATGACCACCTGAAGATGGTCTTCCTCCAAAAAGCACGACACGAATGGATCAATCTAAGGCTACAAGATTTCAAGTCAGTTATGAAGTACAATTCTGAGATGTTCAGAATTACTTCTATATTGACACTATGTGGAGAAAAGATTAGTGGTTCTAATATGCTGAAAAAGACATTCTGCACCTTTCATGCCTCGAATGTGCTCCTGCAGCAGCAATATCGAGAGAAAGGTTTCACAAAGTATTGTGATTTGATTGCTCACCTTCTAGTGGCCGAACAAAATAACTATTTGCTGATGAAAAATCATGAGAATCGACCTACTAACGCTACACCACTCCCCGAAGTGAATGAGGTGTACGCCCACTACTCTAGGCATGGAAAACGTTGTGGCCCCAGTTGTGGTCATGGTCGTGATCGTGTACTTGACAGTGGTCGTGACAGTGGTCGTGACAGTGATAATGGTCAATGAATAATTTTTTTTCCTTCGTGTTAATCATTCATCAAAGAAAAATCACTACCAGAGGAGAAAAAGGAAGGATGAGAGGCATGAAGTGGCATAAGCACATGACTCAAAAAGCAAATGTTATCGATGTGGTGGAAGTGGACACTGTGCACGTGCCTGTCGTACGGCAAAGCACTTGGTTGAGATTTATCAAGCATCAATGAAAAAAAAAAGAGAAAAATCCCGAAGCGAATTTTATTTCTGAAAATCAATTTGACATCGCACATCTGGATGTAGCGGATTTCTTTGAGCACCCTAGAGGAAAGATAGATCACTTGATTGGTGATGATTCTGTGGTTAGAGATGATTAAGTTGTTTGTTTTTATTTTTGCTAGTCACAGTAGTCAATAAATAAAAGATCATCTAACAATAGTTATTTATGTGATTACTAGTCTTTCAATTAGTATTTGATTAATCTAGATCCAGTTATATTGTTATAACTAGTCATTAATATAATTTAATCATTCTTTTTGGTTTGAATATTATTTTAATAGTGATGTTAGTTTTCTCGTTTACTAACAAACATTCGGACGAAGAAGGAGACATCTATGTATAAAGGAAAATATTCATCGAAAATATGATAAATAATTTAATTTTTAGGATAAGGTAAAGAAGAGATGATGAAGAAACTTATAAAGTTGCCTTAGAAAGAGAACTCATTTATACCATGCCGATAAGACATAATCACCATGAACCTTCATGGAACTGTAAACCATGACTTCTCATTTTCTTCTCTAATTTCACATTGCATTCAGAATTAGGTAAACTTTCTATTTTCTTTTAGTAATAAAAGTGTTGTCCAGGTTTAACCAGGAAGATAACTGATAGGAAACACTATTAGGTAACTATTGTTACATAAAAAGAATGCTGCGTTTTTTTTTTAAAACCGCCATATGCACTGACATGAATTAAAACATTTCTATGTTCATTCAGTAATATATGTAGTTCATTCAGTAACGATTACTTCGTTATATTACTTAGTTTTCACTTTGTATTTTATGACAATGCTAGTATTTAATGTGTATTAGTTTTACTTTGTGTATGTAATTCTATTTGAAGATATGGATAATTCTCAAAGCAAGTTTGGATTAAAATTCAATTATGAAGATATTTGTTTGATTGATTCTGCTACTACACATACGATATTCAAAGAGAATAAATATTTTTCTCATCTACTTATGGGTAAGACAAATGTTAATACCATTTCTGGTAGTACCAACTTGATTGAAAGCTCTAGAAGAGCCACCATAATTTTGCCTAAGGGAACGAAACTCATTATAAATGATGTCATGTTCTCTACTAAATCTCGAAGGAACTTATTAAGTTTTAAAGATATCCGTCAAAATGGATACCCTATTAAAACAATGGATGAGATGAATCTTGAATATATTGGTATCACCAAGGATGTCTCTGGCCATAAAGTTATTATAGAAAAGTTTCATGTCTTGTCTTCTAGCTTATATTGGACAAAATTTGGTGTGATTGAGGCACACTCTGTCGTAAATCAGAAGTTTACTGACTCTAATATGTTGTACTTTGGCATGATCGACTAGGACACCCTGGATCTATAATGATGAGACGAATTATAGAAAATTCAAATGGGCATCCACTAAAGAACCTGAAGATTCTTTTAAACAATGAATCTTCTTGTCCTTCTTGTTATCAAGGAAAGTTAATTATTAGGCCATCACCTACAAAAGTTTGGTTTGAATCCCCTAAATTTTTTAAACGTATACATGAGGATATTTGTGGACCTATTCACTCACCTAGTGGATCATTTAAATATTTTATTGTCCTAATAGATGCTTCTTCTAGATGGTCTCATGTGAGCCTACTTTCATCTCGCAACCTGGCGTTTGCAAAATTACTGGCACAAATAATTTGATTACGGGCACAATTTCCTGATAATCCGATAAAGTCTATTCGCCTTGATAATGCTGTAGAGTTTTATTCCCAAACATTTAATGATTATTGTTTATCAATTGGGGTAAAAGTTTATCATGTAGCTCATGTTCACACTCAAAATGGCCTTGCAGAGTAATTAATTAAACGTCTGCAGTTGATAGCAAGACCATTACTTATGAAAATAAGGTTGCCCACGTCTGTTTGGAGTCACGCTATTTTGCATGCAGCAATACTTGTTCGTCTCAGACCGACAAATTATCATAAATTTTCTCAGTTGCAATTGGTTTTGGGTCAAGAACCTAGTATATCTCATCTAAGAATTTTTGAATGCGACGTATATGTGCCTGTAGCACCACCACATCGCACCAAGATGGGCTCTCAAAGAAGATTAGGAATATATGTTGGGTTTGAATCCCCCTCCATTATTCGCGATCTTGAACCATTAACAGGAGATATGTTCACTGCTCGATTCGCTGATTCTCGATTTGATGAGACAATTTTTCCAAAATTAGGAAGAGAAAAAAATGAAATAAAAAGGATTTTTTTATGGAATAGTTCATCATTGTCTCATCTTGATCCACGTGCTTCTATTTGTGAGCAAGAGGTCCAAAAGATTATTCACTTGCAGAAAATGGCAAATCAAATGCCAGACGCATTCAATATTTGAAAAGAATTATCAAATCATATATCCCTGCAGAGAATGTCCCAATTCGGATTGATGTCCTTATAGGACCATCTACTAGTGTCATAGCAAATGAGTCTAAAGCACGCATGAAGCGTGATAGACCATTGGATTCTAAGGATCGAAATTCTAGAAAAAGAAAAATAAATGGTCAAGATGACACTAAGAAAGAATCTCATAAAGAAATGCAATATTTGATCAATCCTGATATTCTTGAAGAAATCAATGAGCTTCAAACACAAGAAAATGAAGAAATATCAATAAAAACAAGTGATGTTAGGATTAATTTGAATCGCTTGGAAATAAACGTGGATTATGTATTTGCTTATAATGTTGCAACTAGAATTATGCAAGATAATGAGGATCTTGAACCCCAATTTGTTAAAGAATGTCGAGAAAGATGTGATTGACCAAAATCGCAAGGGGCAATTCAATCAGAGTTAAACTCGCTTACCAAACGGGAAGTTTTTGAACCTGTAGTCCAAACACCTAATGGTATTAAGCATGTTGGTTATAAATAGGGTTTTGTGCGAAAAAAATGAGAAAAATGAGATACAAAGATATAAGGCACGCCATGTTGCACAAGGATTTTCACAAAGGCCTAGCGTCGATTATAAAGAGACGTACTCACCCATTTTGGATGTAATAACGTTACGTTATATCATTAGTTTCACTGTCCATGAGAGACTTGAGATGCATTTAATGAATGTGGTTACAACCTATCTCTATGGAACACTTGAAAATGAAATATACATGAAAATTCCTGAAGGATTTAAGATGCCTGAAGCATGTAGTTCAAAGTCTCGAGAAATGCACTCAATCAGATTGCAAAGATCATTGTATGGTTTAAAGAAATCCGGACGCATGTGGTATAACCGCCTTAGTGAGTATTTGTTAAAGGAAGGCTATACAAATGATGTCATTTGCCCATGTGTTTTTATAAAGAAAACAATATCGGAGTTTGTAGTACTTGCTGTATATGTTGACGACATAAACCTCATTGGAACTTCTGCAGAGCTCAAAAGAGCGATTGATTATTTAAAGAAGGAATTTGAGATGAAAGATCTTGAAAAGATAAAATTATGTCTTGGTTTACAAATTGAACATTTGACAAACTATATCTTTTCCATCAATCTGCATATATAGAAAAAGTGTTGAAACAATTTTATATGAATGAAACACATCCATTAAGTACTCCGATGGTTGTTAGATCACTTGATGTGAATAAAAAGATTCATTCCGACCACAAGAAAAGAATGAGGAAATTCTTGGTCCTGAAGTACCATATCTTAGTGCAATTGGTGCACTAATATATCTTGCCAATACCACAAGGCCTGATATAGCATTTTCAGTTAATGTGTTAGCAAGATATAGTTGTGCTCCTACAAGGAGATACTGGAACAGAATTAAACATATATTGCGGTATCTAAAAGGGACTGTCGATTTGGGCTTATTTTATTCTAACAATTGCAGTCCCGATCTTGTGGGTTATGCCGATGCAGGGTATTTATCTGACCCATACAAAACTAGATCTCAAACATGCTATGTGTTTATATGTGGCGGTGCTGCAATATCTTGGTGATCTACAAAGTAGTCTATCGTAGCGACCTCTTCAAATCATGCTGACATAATAGCAATTCATGAAGCAAGCCGAGAAGTTGTGCAGCTGAGGTCAATGATACATCTCATTCGAGAAAAATGTGGTTTGAAATGTGACAAAATATCCACAATCTTATATGAAGATAATGCAACATGTATTGCTTAATTAAAAAGAGGATTCATAAAAGGAGATGGGACAAATCACATTTCACCAAAGTTGTTCTTCACACACGAGCTCCAAAAGAATGATGATATTAACGTGCAACAGATTCGTTCAAGTGATAATATGACTGATTTGTTCACTATGTCTCTACCAACTGCAACTTTCGAGAAGATAGTGCACAAGATTGGAATGTGACGACTCAAGCATTTGACCTGAAATTCTCATCAGGGGAGTTAATACATGTTGTACTCTTTTTTTCATATAAGGTTTTTGTCCCACTAGGTTTTCCTTGTAACGTTTTTAATGAGGCAACTAAAATATATATTATTATAAATGTGTACTCTTTTTCCTTCACTATAATTTTTCCCAATGATTTTTTTCTAATAAGGTTTTAACGAGGCACATTATCTATGGACATCCAAGAGAGAGTGTTATGAAATACATATTCATTGTATGGATGCCCATACACATTCACTAAGTTTCATGAACCTTTTGTATGTTACATATACCTATTAATTTGGACACTTAATATTTGTAACATTTTAAGTGATTTCATCATATAAATTGAGATGTTATTTACCTTTGAATTGACACTTGTATACACTTGAAAGAAGAAGAAAGTTGTATCCCACCTCTCTAGATCTTTGTCTATATTTTTTGTCTTTTGCTATAATTTTATAACGGTCACTTTTTTTAATCAATTATGCCCAATTGGGTTTTTTATATAAAAACCAAAAACAATTGTCTAACAAATGCAGAAATTGAAAAAACAAAAAATGGACCAGGCCCAGTCCAAATAAAACTTGAAACGATCCAAAATAGGAAAGTCCACATTGTCTTTTGCCCTATCTGCGCCTTGTTGTCGGTGTTGTCTCCAAGCTTGTGGCTTTGATGATGATTTCTTGCTGAAACTGAAGAGTGAGTCCTTGTCATTGTTTCATCCTAAACGCTTTTTCCGCCATCGTCGACATTCATTTGCCTCCACTTTTCTCTGGTAAGCTTCCATTTCCGTGAAAACTTGCTCACTTGCATATGTATCGTCTCTCACCCTTCTTTTTGTGTTCTTGTTCATCTGTATTGCGAGGTTACCTTCATCTTGTGGGTTTAAACTACCTTGCACTGCTGCATCTGCTAGACAGTTTCTTCACAATTCGCCCAAAAATGGCAAACCAGTAAAGTGGAGTACGAGGCATATACGCACGTAGGGAAAAAAAGGGAAAACTTTTGATTTTTGCAATATGCCCCTTACTTTCTTGTTTATATTAATAGGATACCTTTTAATGATGACATGTCATTATTCTTTGAAGTTAGCGGGACCATAGGGTTATCAACTATATTTAAATTTTTATAAATGAATATCCTTAGGATCTGAAAAATTATTATCTTATACATTGTTATTAATTTATCGATAAATGAATATTTTATTAATTTATCGATAAATAAATATTTTATTAATTTATCGATAAATAAACATTTTATTAATTTATAGAATAATTTTTATTTTGTAAATTATATTTCTCAAATTAAACAATTAATTTTTTTCGGTAACTAAGAAAAGAAAATAAATAAATAATTAATTAATGATGGTGCATTGTATCTAAGTTTATTAATCTTGTCAAAAAGAAGTTTATTAATCTTGGGTTGACGTGATTCAAAATAGAATGCATGTACATTAGAATATGAAGTGTTGTGAATTGTTTCAAGTACACAATATAGAGTTTATAAATAGACACATGTACTTTAACTTCATATACCAAAATATAAAAATTCATATATTATATCTTATCTTCCATGGCTACTCATTTGAAAGTTGTAAAAAAATCTATGCTAACTGATGAGATGAGAAAAACATTATGTGAGTACAAAAATAAGCATCCCTCTTCAAGTCAAAAAGATTTGCAACAGTGGGTTCAACAAAAGTTTGATCTCTCTAATAGTCAATCAACAATATCAAATACTCTTAAAAGGTCAGCAGAATATTTATCAAAAGAGATAACAAATAGCAATGTTAAAAGGCACAAATCAGCAAAATATCCTGAATTAGAAAATGTATTGTATGAGTGGTTTCTCCAAGATCAAGAGAAAGTGAACATGACTGGAGAAATGATTCAAACTAAAGCAAGAGAGTTTCTACAGAAAATGTATGGTGATGCAAATTCAGAATTTAACTTCTCAAGTGGTTGGCTAGAACGGTTCAAGGCGAGACATGAGATTAAGTCTTATAGAAGGTTTGGTGAAAGTGGTTCAGTTGTCATGGAGAATATTGAAGAAGCTTTACCTGAAATTGGTAAAAATTGTTTAGGAAGTGCTTTATTTTATGAATTATATATGTAATTTTCATACGTATTTAATGAATTATTATTATATATTTTCAGTGGGCCTTAAGGATTTTTTTTAAATTATTATCTTATGCATTTATCGAGGTTTTAATGTAGTAAAATTTTTAATCCCATTTGTAGACTTTAAAGTTGGTGCCATGTGAACATGAAGTTATGAGTTCAAGTCATGAAAACAGTCTCTTTCAGAAATGCAAAGTAAGGTTGCGTATAATAGAACCTTGTGGTCCGACCCTTCCCCGAATACCGTGCATAGCGGAAGCTTAGTGCACCCGAGCTGTCCTTTGCCTTTTTTTTTGTCATACACTTCTATTGTTGTATAAGGCCATTTAACTCGTTCACCACACATTTGTCTAAAGTTTAAATGTTTCTAAAACTACTATATTTAAATAGGGATGTTTAAAACTAGGGTCGCGGTACACGGACGGCCCGACCTCTGAGCCCGCTCACGGTCCCCGACCCGACCCCGTAAAAAAATAAAATAGTGGCGGGACTCGAACTCGGGACGGGACAATGTCTCGTGCCCCGCTGCACTGAAGCTCGCCTCAGTTCCCGCCTCGACTGCACTCCCCGCCCGAGCCCGCTCCCGACTTCGACCCCACCCCGCCTCGAAGTTCTCCCCCTTTGCAAATATAGTCGTTGCACCAACGACCATTTTAGATTTTGGCCGTTGGGCAACGACCATTTTAGGCCTCCGTCCTACCCCTTAATATTTATTTTTAACCCATAAGTTATTATATTTACACTTTAACCCAATTTTCCAACTATAAATAACTCATTTTCTCTTCATCTTTCTCACAAATCTTCCTACAATCTCTCTAATCTCTCAATATATCTCTCTACAAGTCTACATTCTTTGCTAAATATTCAATTTTATTTATTCATTTGAGAATTGGGAGTGAAGTTGGCAACTAGCTTGAGGATCTTCCATTGAGCAAAGTTTCAATTTTCAACCTCTCGATTACACGTCGACGTTACGGCTTGTTTATTGTCGTTCCTTCATTAAATTATTATTGTCTGTTTATTTTATTTAGCGCACTTAATTTTATTATCTTTAATTATTTATTATCATAATTAAAATGGAAGGATTAAGAGGTAAGGGTAATGGTGCTTCTTCTAGTAGGGGCAACCAGGGCAAGGGTACTTATTCTAGTCATCTTATTCCTACACAGGATGATTTTGTTGATACTCAACATTTTCCTACAATACCATTAGATTTAGAACATGAGCTATTTTCTGGAACTCAAGAAGACTTTAATTTAGACGATGATCTAGATGATACACCCACTAATGTTGATGACAACACACCCACTAATGCACCTTCAACTGAAATACCTCATATTCTCCCCTAGTATGAGACGAGGTACAGCAAAACGACCATTAAAATCAGATTCATGGACATTTTTTTGATAGGAACGTAGAGAATCAAGTAGCTATATGTAAAATTTGTAAAATGTTTTAAAATTTAAAACTGAAAAAGGTCACGGTGGGACGGGGGGGGGGGGTTAATTAGACACGTAGTAAGTGCTCATCCAGCTAGGTATGCCCAATACCAGGCTTCAAAATCGGGTGCGCAAACGCCCGCTCCATTGGGACAAGGTTCACATCGACATCGTCCCTGACTAAGTCTGTGGTCAAATTAACCCTATGACGGGGGGAATTGTAGGCCCTAAATACAATAAACATAGAGATAGGGAAACAATATCAAAATTAGTTGCTGTGGAGGGTTTGCCTTTTTCATTTCCTTCATCTCCCGGTTTTATTCATTACATTAGAGATATATATAATCTTGCTTTTAACGGTTTTCCTAGATCAACTATTAAGAGAGATGTATTTAAATTCGTGCATGAATATCAACAGTATTTACGTTATTCATTATATCATTTTAATGGCAAAGTATCTATCACGTCTGATATAGGTCGTAGTACTAACGGCCATGATTATTTAACTGTAACTTGTCATTGGATATATTATAAATGGTCTATGCAAAAACGTATTTTAGCGTATAGATATCTAGATGATAGGCACACTGATACTTTTATTGCAGATAATATTTATCAAGTGTGTCATTATTACGGAATAACCGATAAAATTATGACTATTACATTAGATAACACTTCTTCTAACAATCACGCAATTACAATTTTAAAAAATCGTTTAACTCCATCTTTTCCGGATCATTTTCATATAAAATGCGCGTGCCATATATATAACTTAATTGTAAAGGATGGTCTATCACTTTTTGAAGACATTCTTAGTAAAATACAATTTGCTATAAACTTTATTTTTAAAAGTAATAAAGTACAATGTAGAAAAGAATATAAAAAAATTTGTCACGATTGTGGACTATCTTATAGAAAAATTCCACAAGAAGTATCCACTAGGTGAAATTATTTATACGAGCAACTACTTGTTGCTTATGACTATAGAATACCTATAACTTTATTTTTTAACTCTCATAATAAAAATCCAGCTGATATGATTTTAGATAGTGATTGGGTAAACATTTCTGAACTTATTGTATTTTAGAGAAATTTTTTCAAGCAACAAAAGAATTTTCCGGTATATATTATCCTACTATTTCAACTATGTTATTTTATATAACTCTAATATTTTTATTACTTAGTGAATATATGGAAAAACCAGCTTATAAGGCAGCTATTAAAAAAATGTTTGTCAAAATAAAAAAATATTGTATTCCTATTCCCACTATTTATATTATTGGTTTTGTATTAAATCCTACTATTAAAATAGACGGTACTAAATCACTAATTGAAACTATTTACGATTGTATAGAAATACTACCACCTCCAAGTCCCAAAAATCTAAATCACACACCACCTATTGAACAAACTAAAGAAGAAGTGTTGTCTAGCGTAGAACACCAATGCAAAAAAAATATATAGATTTTATCAACAAGAAAATGCTAGTAACTTACCGGCTTCCATACCATCTTCTTCATCTTCAACACAACCTCACAAAAGACATGCTGTTTCTGCGACTAGTATTGAAAGCCTCAGAAATAGAATGTGCGGCCGTACCTCTACTACTAACCAAATTAGCGAGTTGGATATTTTTGTTTTGCAGGGTTCTGTACCGTATCAAGAAGTTATCAATGAAGATGGACATGGAGACTTGCTGAAATATTGGAGGGGGAATGAGAAGATCTTTCCGACACTTTCATTGATGGACCGAGATGTTTTGAACATTCAAGCGTCATCAATCACGTCTGGCGCTTTTTCACGGCAGATATCAAATAGGAGACCACAGACACTCATTAGCCGGAGACTTGGAAATTGCGATTATTCGTGAGATTGGATACGAGCGGAGCGGAGAAGGTGCGGTCAACCTGAGATCAACGAAGAAGAAGATGAAAACTACAACGAAATCTTAACCGAAGGTAGTGGAAGCGGCGTGGATCAATTTGACCAACAAATACCAATTCCAACCGAAGAACCACAGAAATCATCAAGCAATTAGAAATGTGTTTTTTTGAGAATGTAATTTTTAATTGGAATTTTATTATGTAATTTGCAACTTTTGGACAACACCACAAAGTTGCAATTTAGATTTTAGACAATTGTATTTGTATTACAAAAAATCATATGTCTATTAAATAATATAAGAGGCACAAAAACAAATTTTTGTGATGTTTTTATTACACTATCTTATCTTGTTTATTGAGTTTTTTATACATATGTTATTTAAAAAAAGGAAAACCGCCGGACCGCCCGACCGACCCGCCCAGGCCGATACCGAAGCGGGATCGGGATCGGATCGGGATGGGGCTGAGCAAGTCCAACAGACTGACCCCGCTGCATCTGACTCCCGCTGCACAGACCCCGCCATCGACTCACCCTTCGCCCGTCCCGCCCCGACCCCGACCCCGCCAGACCCGAGCCCGGCCCACTGGCCACCTCTTTTTAAAACAGATATAAGATGCAATTCCAATAAAAAATTTATAATTTATTTAAAGTTTTTCTTATGTTAAATTTGATACTCAATCTAATAAGATCATCTATAATGACATGAGTGGAGTAATACTGATTTTAAGAAAAATATATTAGTCATCACATTAGTTTTTCTCTCTTTCAAAAAGCAAAGTTGAATTTTTTTCTCTTGATTTCCCACCCTGTGGTTATAAGCCTGGGCATCGAGCAGAGTGAGCCGAGTTCGGGCCGAGCTTAAGCAAGCCGAGCTCAACCGAACTTTTTATAATACCTAGCCAAGCTGAGCCGACGACCTGAGCTTAACCGAGTTTTGTTAAATTATAACCGAGCTCGAACCGAGCCGAGTCTAAATGATATCAACTTAATACTGAACATAGAATAAACTTTCAGGCAAAAAATAGATAATAGAACTAAAGCAATACTAAGTTCAAGAAATTTGGACAATATTAAATTTCTTTAATTATTAAACTATTAAATTTGAAATATTAATTATAAATTACACCACCCACAAAATATTTTTAAGTAACGATGTCTATAAAAAAAGTTTAATTACATCAAATTAATTAAAGTATACAAAATTATAAATTTATTACAATAAATAATATTTATTAAATTGATATTTTGTTAACTTAAAATAAGATTAATGGATGAATTTTAGTTTTAATGTAATCAGTTCAGCTGGCTCAATCGAGCTGAGTTGAGCTCAATGCAGACAGGACGAGCCTCGAAACGACTCGGCTCTTTGCCAGGCCTAGGTGTCTGGTACCTGCATTGAAGTCCGATTATTTTCGGATTCACGCTGTGTAGGCCCCATTTGGGGGAAGCGCTCTCTACCAATTATTTTTTCTATATTCAGGATTCGAACTCGAAATTTTAATCAGGAGCAGCCTCATCCGTTGTATCATATTCTTTGGGGTTCGATATTGAATTATCTTTAGCTCTAACAATTTTGGTGATAGCTTTGTTTACCAAATAAATTTTTATTCAACTTAAACACATTAATTTACCTCGATCTGTACTTCTATAAAAGATTGCAAAACGTCTCATATTGCCAACAAATATCCCAACTTAAGTCGAAATAGGTGATTGCTAAATTTAGGGGAGTTTTACGTGGCGATGCAAAATTAAGGTCCTAATTATCTTATCTAACGGCAGAATCACACTTTAAAAAATTAGCACTAATCATACACATAATCTCCAAAAAATCTCACAAAATTAGGAATTTTAGAGATTTTCCCTTGTTATCTTTCTTCCGAGAAATCATAACTGTTATTATTTCACCACCAAACCGCAGTCATAAAGTAGGGATCTAGTAGCTCAATTGGTTGACTACCTGAACTTTCATATTATTGCTGAGGGTTCGAATCCCACGTTATAATACTCTCCCCATTTTTTCTTCCCCTATCCCTATGTAATAAAAAATAATTTTAAAAAAGCACAACTGTAACTACCAACAGAAAATATCATAACTATCACTTATTCACGGTAACAATGGAAAATCATTTCCTTATAAAAAAGAAGAAGAAGAAGACTACTTCGGAATCACCAATAGTGAACTTCACTCCATCATTGAATCTATTTCATTCAAAAACTTCAAACTAGTAAATAAAATTAAATACTCTTTCCTAGCAGTATGATGCAACGCCGTCGTATTATTTTATATGTCGTTCATATGCATTTTGTAACTCATTATATGTCTAATGATACAAAAATATACAATCACGTACACCCGACATACATTAAAAAAATAAATCAAACATACGTCATATATACATTCCTCATACACTATACCTAGTAATACACCTGAGATAAATAATACACCCCACGAACAATTATTTCATCACCGAATCATCACCAGAAAAATTGCCATATCCATCACAAATGACTACCATAACTATCATTGCTTCCACCATAACAATGCTAAATACATTTTGTTAATGAAATTGTCCCACCCCAACCTTGGGTGTGGCCGGCACCCGATTCTCTAAGGCCCGATCGTACCATTCCTGTTACCTGTAATATACTCAATAAAATATGGGCCGACAAGGCCTCGGATGAGTGACTACCGGATCAAAAGACACAACCACCTGCACGCAGAAAAGGCAACATACATGTATATACAACACGACCGACAAGGCATATAAACACAACAGATCTAGTAAGAAGGCCGACAAGGTCACACAAGACTACTATATACAAGATGGCCGTCTACAAGCCTTTAGAGAGTACATAGACAACATATGGTTGGGACATGGCCCTGTTATGCCCAACTACGTACATATATGGAACTACCATACCTATCAGCTCACTAGACAACTCCGGAAGAAGGGAGTGTGACAACCTTCAGCTGAGTTGAGTCACCTACTGCGAGGTATCGTCTGAATCTCTATATGTACCTGTGGACATGAAATGCAAAACCCTAGAAGGGAACGTCAGTACGGAAGATGTACTGAATATGTAAGGCGTAAGTAAATACAAGTAAAAGCATCAATGGATAGAAGAAACTGAAAATAACAGCATGTAACTCAGAAGTGTCGCTGAGGATCATATTGTACATAAATGGGATATAATCGCGGGCCTCTGTGGGTAATATCATCAGTATCATATCTTTATAAGATGCATAAATAACGTCATAGGCCTCTGTGGACGATATCAATATCATATATGTATACGTTGTGTATATAACGCCATAGGCCTCTGTGGGCAATATAAATATGTAATGCATATACATAAAGACCATTTAAGGACCATGTAATAATCTTTTAAACTCGTCGGAGTGATTTAAGGTCGTTACACCTCCGACTATCCTTATGCAGATAACATATCACTTGTTACTCTTTCATAGGACTTCATAAGAAGGATAAACCACACTATTGACTTAGCTTTATGGGAAACCAATAAGGAACCGACTTTCATTGACATAAGAAGAGTGCCTTAGAATACAGAAAGTAACCTCGGCAATAAATGGGTAATATGCAACAACAAATTGATAGGAGAATCACAAGTACTTCCTTAAGGACTAAGAGTAGAGTTTTTATCGGATTTCATTGCGTAGTCGTGGCATCTATGTTGATCATACCAAAAAAGAAGAAGTGAGCCTTACATATATGTGTTGCTTTGCTAACAGTGCATTGCAAACCCTCAAAAGCTTTAAGAACGATTATCTACACAAAATAAATTATTTGGGTCAAGATGTAATCCATAGATTAAGAATCGACTCTTTACGACGTTTCATCGAGCACCTAGAGGGCATGCTTTTCAGGATATGCTTTTATGGTAACTTGGTTACTATCAAATCCCCTTCATCACAATATGTAAAATCCTGATTTGTTACAAAGTATTAGTAATAATAATAATAATAATAATAATAATAATAATAATAATAATAATAATAATAATAATAATAGAAACCATCTGCATGTTCATTCCCCCTTTCTCCTCAGAAATTGCACGTACATCCCCCTTCCCCTTTTCATCTTCCTCAACCCCTCTCCTTCCACCTCCCACAAGTTACACACACCACATTATATATTCTACATGGCACAAAACAAAGCACTTAGCACAAAAGAATAAAAATCAGAAAAAAATATTAAGAGAGCAAGAAGAACAAAAAACAGAAAAATACCAAGAGAGCAAGAAGGGAAATGATTAGTTGGAGTTTGAAAGTTCATTTGCAGTACGAAGCAACACATGTGAGTTCTCTCACTCATAACTCTTAGTATAATCCCTTATTTTTAAGTTACAATACATATTAGAATATGATCCGGTTGTTGAAAGAATGATCATGAAATTATTGTTAGTAGGTTATTTAATAACTAGTTTGGGCCATGAAATTATAATCTGTTTCGCTGAGTTATATTCGTTAGAATTGGATGAGATTTTACAGGGTTGTACATCTCTCCTTCACGATCAGATTGAGCCCAAGCAGGGCTCAAACTGACATAGGGTTTGAGAGTTATCGCAGTTCACAGTTTCTGCCTCGGATCGAATGAAATCTGGAAGGCAAAACGTAAAATAAAAGAACTGAATGTTTCGGTAAGGAATCTGAAACGTTGTGATGTACAAAAGTTCTATATTTATCTGCTATCGACAGTTTGAAACTTTACAGATATTAATCCGACTTACGGATAAAAAGTTATGACTGTTTTAAGAATGTGTTTTATTTTTACAAAAATCTGGCGAAATAGTTTCTGAGAATTGTTAAAATAAAAGAACTGAATGTTTCGATGAGGAATATGAAAATTTGTGCTGAACAAAAGTTCTATATTTGTCTGTTCTCAAAAGTTTGAGACTTTACGGAGGTTAATCCGACTTACGGATACAAAGTTATGACTATTTTAAGATTGTATTTTGTTTTACAAAAATTCTGGCGAGACAATTTTCATTGGGTTGATTCTTGCATGAATTTGTACTAGTTATATTAAGCATTTTCAGAGGAAACTTGGGTTAGTGATAGATCCCCGTGTTACCTTCGACTCGGCGTAAGAAACACCTTATTTGAAGTTACGGTTCAAAAGTTATAACCCTTACAAGTGGGAAGAGCGAAAAGTTTAAAGAAAGAATATTATTTAAATCTTCTGAAATATGACAATTTATATATATATATATATATATATATGTGTGTGTGTGTGTGTGTGTGAGAGAGAGAGAGAGAGAGAGAGAGAGAGGGAGAGAGAGTGGGTGTAAGTTTAGCCATACAGGCGAGATGATAGAAGTCTTGGTAATGTAAATAATTTTGCTATCACCTAGGGGCGATAGCGTTACACATTTCTTGCCTTCGGGGCTATTTAAACACACTTGCCTTCGAGGCTATTCACATACATTTTCCTTCGGGGCTATTTAAACACATTTGCCTTCGGGGCTATTCAAACACACTTGCCTTCGGGGCTATAATTGAAATGCATTGGATCGGGTTGCATATACCGCAACAAATATATAAATGCATTGGATCGGGTTGCACGTACCACAACAAATATATAAATGCATTGGATCGGGTTGCACGTACCGCAACAAATATATAAATGCATTGAATCAGGTTGCACGTACAACAATAAATATATAAATGCATTGAATCGGGTTGCACATACCGCAATAAGTATATAATATATTCTATGGGATAAAGCAGAGGTACTGGTTAAACTAAGTATTTCCTAGGACGAGTGGGATAAGGTTTTGCACGTGAATATTTATTGACTTATTTATTGAAGTGTTGTGATCTGTTTTTCACAACATGCTTATTATGTTTATAATATGATTGTACATAGATTATTGTGAGGTTACTTTGAATTGTAAGGCGAGGTTCTCAATCAGCCTCGGATGGTAGGGCTGACTCTTTTATCTAACATATTTCAGGTAAATGCGATAAAGGGAAAACTCCACAACAGGTCTAGCGATCGCCCGCAGCCTCACTGTTCCACTTATACATTGTTCCGGATTCGGTGATGGTCTTTCTTGAATAAGTAGGTTGAAGAACTAATTTAGTTATCTCGGGGAATGCCCCACATGAGACTGTTCCTTTTAAGATTCGGATGTTTTTATTCTGTATTTAAACTTCCATCGAGTCTAGAAAACTTTATGGATGCATGAGTATGGGCTCGTGCTTTCACTGAAGAAGTACATGTTTTTATTATTTTCACACCTAGATACATGTTAATTTAGGAAGAAAGGAAGTTAATGGTTTGCCTGGGAAGGGATAGTTGCCCAGGTGCTTCACGCCTTAAGGGAAGACTTGAGAAAAGTCGGGGCGTGACACAATAACAATTATAACAACAACAACAACCAGATCACAACTACTTACTCCATAATCCTTTACTACAACACCTTACAATTCTTAATCATAACATCCCAAGAACAAATCAACACAACCCAACAACTACAACATATTCCTTATGGAGTTTTAGCTTGAGTTCTTCTCAAATTATCTTTACCAACTCACTCAACCAAGCCATAAAAAATTAAAGATCATAAAGGAGTAGTAGAACCTTATCTCAACCAGCCATAAAGTCCACCACAACAAGCTCTCTTCCATCTTCAAGAAACTTCCAACTTGTCTAGCTATTTAGTGAGAATTTTCAAGATGTTTTTGACCTTCTAAGGGAGGAATCATTTCAATCACACTTAAATATGTTCTTTAATGGTGGAGGAGGGTGTTTGGAAGAGTTTGGGAGCTCTTACAGTCGAAAATGAAATAATACAAATGAACCACCGTCCTTGGCCTTAAATAGGCTGCCCACCGCCTCCCATACGCGTGAGGATATGCGACGCATATGATCATATGCGGCCACATCCTTCACCGCATATATTGGGGAAATGGTTTCCTTGAGATACGGCTCCATCCGCGATGCGAAATATTTAGCATTTCGTCCTATCTTCGTCAAACTTTGTCGAGAGATGTTTCCTTTAATCTAAATGACTTCTAACCTTCCTCAAACATTCTTAACATCCATCTATGTCGTAAATGATCCTTGGAAAAGTTCTCGAATCATTGGAGCTCAAATCGACCATTTATGCTCTTAAACGTGTACGATATGACGAGTGTACCCCACAAAATATCTTGGTATGATTCCAACCTTTGCCCAAAGCCATACTTAACTTCCCATAGACACAATAACTTCTTTCATCTTACATCGGTTTAATACGACGCACACAGTGTAAGGACTGCAAGCGCGAAAGGCTTAGTGACTCTTAAACTCTTACGACTTCTTTGGGGTTTAACTTGATCACTCTCTTATCTCTCAAGGGCAACCTCTTTCTTGACTTAGGTTCCCTAACTTGTGACATTTTGATATACGAAAGTACGGGGTGTAACATCCTTCCCCCCTTAAGAACATTCATCCTAGAATGTTGGGGCATCACTACTTTGGGATAGTGATCCTTATATTTTCCGGAATTTTTGTGGAGCTCGTGCTTCGTTTAACAACATCGTATAATGACTCATGATTCACCTGAACTGCTGGGTCTTAAAGTTTGAGTTATGATTTTTATTCCACTATCTTGATTTTTCACCTGGGATAAGATGTACATGACAAAAGTTTATAGGCATAGAGCATAAGTAGAAATATAACGAAAGGTTGTTACATGATGATAGTCATAGATCAGGGGTTTTGGACAAGATAGGGGTATTCCGAATTCATATCTTCTTATGTCCTTCCCTTTCAATTTTCTTCTATGTCATTACATATTCCTTCCCTACTTTAATCATATCATATCACTCGTTAATGTAAACTATGGTCCAGTAGGTTATTTTCTATGTCTGTATTTCCGCTCTAGCAAGGTTTGAAATAAATTCCTAACAATCGCTTTTAGTATCAAAACGTGAGAATCAAATAGGTAACTTTGTAGTTAGGGATACACTTAGTCTGAAGGTTATAGGACTTGTCGGTTAAGTTCAGATACTACGGTCACAACGTCTTTTACTAAGTCTTCATTTCTTTGCAAGTTTCATCCCACTCTTGCAACCAAGTCCTTTTGAAGCACCCCTCCAATAATATGAGCATATATTCATAATTTTATATGTCACATTAGATTCCGTTATCATGGTCACTTTTTTTTTTGTCATTCGATAGGAGCCTTGTCTGTTATCTCATACAAAGCCTTATATCAATATAGCTGCACCTCTCGTGATAGTCATCATCATATTCCACCTTTAGATGGTCACTGAAAATTCTCTCTAAGTCCATTACGCATATTCACAACATTTTTCCTGGTAATTTGAACCTTACTCTTGACTGGCCCATTCGGGTAAAAGGGGCTAATCCTAAATGTCCAAAGTTCCTTCTCAAAATACTTCCCCAGGAGTCTCTCACCATAGATTGAGCGCTTGTAAGATGGCTCGAAATAATTTTTAGGAAAATGAGTAATCCTCTTAATATCAACCATCGCTTAGCCCTCAATCATATAAGTAGCCTTAATTTCCACGATGCGGACTGACGAGCTATTTATGCATTAGTCTTCCAAACCAGAATGGCTTATGATGGTAATGAGATAACCTTTAACGTTTCCCATGCCAATCACTAATCCTTAGTTAATTCCTCTTACTTCGAGTGTGTATTTCCTTATGTGCCGACAACCATATACTAATCCTCCGATCTTAATAAGGTTCTTATTACTACCTTTATCCCATACCACAATACATCTCGGTGGATTTTTAGATGAGTGGGTTGTGACAACCTTTCTTCAGTTTGACGTTCCCTTAGTTTCCAATGTGAGGAAGAGGTCTACCACGTTCTGTTTCATAGAATTATCATTACTTAGCTTCTATTCCCACTAGTTGCCCATCACTTTCTTGGGTTGACTCTTTCCTTTAGCCTTCATATTTGTCCCCTTACTAACAATACACAACCATATTGTCAACTATTTCCTTATCTGGTATGTCGGAACCTCTTATTTCTTATAACGCCTTAATTCTAAACACCTTCTTTATTCCGCCTTATCTCTTAGGCATCTACTATTTTTGCTTACTCCGGATATGTACGTATCTGTGAGCAACATTTATCTCATAATAAGGGCGAAATACTTGACCCCTATAGCTTCAGGATCCTCTAGACGTTATATTCGACTAATCTTTTGTTGGATACGTCGTATGTACATTTTCTAAAAAAAAACCTGTGACATAACTGTAATGTTCTTCAATATTGCTCATGCTAAGGGTCGTCCTCCCCTTTTCTAGTTAAAGGATCCATAGTTGCAACATGTCGATCTGCCAGGTCCACTTTGGTCACTGCTCTTGAGTTAATGCTTCCACCTTTTATCTCTTAACTCAGGCCCCTTTTACAACCAATGTCCTTAGACTTTACGTTGGTTATATCATCCTTCTCATGGGGAATTTAGTCATTATGACAAATCCAAGATTTACCAATATTCACCCACTCATATTTTTGGTTTCATCACCCTTATCCTTTAAATCCTTCCCTTGACGTCTACTTTGGGCCCTTGAGATTTGTGACTACTTTACCATTTCGTTAAACATTTATATCGGGCCTCATTCTCCCTTGAGTGTCGTGCTGGCATTCATGGCGAGACTAGTGTTTCGCATATCCAAATCTAAATCGTAGCCTAATTTCACATTGTTACAAATTCAGGCTTCCCTGCCCTAGTCGGTATTAGACCTCACCTCAAGCAATCATTCGATCATTTAACCTTTACACTTTCGAAGTGAATTTCCTTAAGGATCAATTATCTTAATGTATTCCTTATGCTACAATTTCTAGATGTTGGGGACTTTGCGCTTTTGGCTAGAAAGGTTTGAGTATCCCACCCTGCGGGCCAACTTGGGACATTCTCGAATCTTATGTTCTAGATTATCATACTAGTAACAACCTCCCATCCCCTTACAACAAGGCCCAACATGCATCATTCCACACATATTACAACATGGCCTAGACGACCCCACTCGGTCTATACCCTTCTTATTCTGACCCTGAAATATCGAGGGTTGTAACTTCTGCCTCGTCCTTATCCGAAAACTCTGATCATACATGATCTGTCACAAACATCTATCATGCTGATTATGTAGCTGACATCCTTCCTTATTTTGTCTTCCCCAATAATCACCAACCACTTGTTTACCATAGTCCTTATCTTAAAGGTAATCATACTGTTGTGGGTTCCTACCCCAGTCTCATTATTGGTATCCTTACTATTAAAATCCTTTCGTCTATCTGTCTCTTTTGAGAGATATCCCTCGGCCTTGTTACTTGTTCAAAAACATTCTACTCATGCTTACCAAACATCCGGTTATTATTTATCGATGTTCTTCGTTCAATGAGCTCCCTGGACCGTGAACTTCCTGACTCTCCCATGGGTCTACCACTGTCAATCATACTAGGGCGGTATCGTGCCTTAGAGGTAACCAGCTGGGTCAATACCTAAACTGTCATCCTAACATCTTTGGTAAGCGATGTTGGGGGTATATCTGATGGTACGAAGGTCTCCCTCGCCCATAATCGTATCTGGGTCAAAGACTGGTGGAGAGGTAACCCGCTTATATGCTCTGATGGGTTAGTCTCGATAGAAAGTGTATCTCTCAAAGAAGGTATCGTTGAAATCGTAAACACGAAGAGGTCAAGAATAAGATACATACAGCTCTGCTCTATTGCACAATCTAGATCAAGAAAGAAGGTAAACATCCTAAATATCTTGTAGCCTATTATTTATAAGTGTGGCTCACTTCACACCCATAAACAAGACTCTACTAGACACAGCTTGTAGAGAACCCTAGGACAGACCTACTATGATACCATGTTTGTCACACATCAACCTTGGGTGGTGGTGGTCGGCACCCGGTGCTCTAAGGCCCGAGAGTACCAATCCTGTTACCTGCAATATACTCAATAAAACATGGGCCGACAACGCCTCGGATGAGTGACTACCGGATCAAAAGACACAACCACCTGAACGCAAAAAAGGCCCAACATACATGTATATACAACACGACCGACAAGGCCGATTTAAACATAACGGGCCCACTAAAAAGACCAACAAGGTCACATAAGACTATTATATACAATACGACTATCTACAAGCCTCTATAGAGTACATCGACAACATCTGGTCGGGACAAGGCCTCGCCATACCCAACTACGTACATATATTCAACAATCATACCTATCAGCTCACTAGACAGCTTTGGAATAAGGGAGCGTGACAACCGTCAACTGTGTTGAGTCACCTACTACGAGGTATCGTCTAAATTTCTATATGTACCTGTGGGTTTGAAACGCAGTGCCCCAGAAAGGAACGTCAGTACGAAAGATGCACTGAATATGTAAGGCGTAAGTAAATGCGAGTAAGAGCATCAATGAATAAAAGAAACTAAAAACAACAACATGTAACTCAAAAGTGTCGCTGACAACCACACTGTACATAAATGAGATATAATCGTGTACATGTAACGCTGTAAGACTTTGTGGGCAATATCATCAATATCATATCTATATAAGCTACGTAAATAACGCCATAGACCTCTGTGGGCAATATCATATCTGTATACGCTGCGTATATAACGCCATAGGCCTCTGTGGGCAATATAAATATGTAATGCATATACATAGAGACCATTTAAGGACCATGTAATAATCTTTTAAACTCGTCGGAGTGATTTAAGGTTGTTACACCTCCGACTATCCTTATGCGGATAACATATCACTTGTTACTCTTTCATAGGACTTCATAAGAAGGATAAATCACACTATTGACTTAGCTTTCTGAGAAACCAATAAGGAACCGATTTTCATTGACATAAGAAGCGTGCCTTAGAATACAAAATTAACCTCGGCAATAGATGGGTAATATTCAACAACAAATTGACAGGAGAATCACAAGTACTTCATTAAGGACTAAGAGTAGAGTTTTTATTGGATTTCATTGCGTAGTCGTGGCTTTTATGTTGATCATACCAAAAAGAAAGAAGTGAGACTTACATATATGCGTTGCTTTTATAACCCTCAAAAGCTTTAAGAACGATTATCTACACAAAATAAATGATTCGGGTCAAGATGTAATCCATAGATTAAGAATTGACTCTTTACGACGTTTCATCGAGCACCTAGAGGGCATGCTTTTCAGGATATGCTTTCATGGTAACTTGGTTACTATCAAATCCCCTTCATCACAATAACAACAATAACAACTACTTACTCCATAATCCTTTACTACAACACCTTACAAATTTTAGTCATAACATCCCAAGAACAAGTCAACACAACCCAACAACTACAACATCTTTCTTATGGAGTTTAGTTTGAGTTCTTCTCAATTTTTCTTTACCAACTCACTCAACCAAGCTATAAGAAACTAAAGATCATTAAGAAGTAGTATAACCTTACCTCAACCAACCATAAAGTCCACCACAACAAGCTCTCTTCCATCTTCATGAAACTTCCAACTTGTCTAGCTACCTAGTGAGAATTTTCAAGATGTTCTTGAGCTTTTAAGGGGAGGAAATATTTCAATCACACTTGGAGATGTTCTTTAATGGTGGAGAAACCCTAGAAGGGTGTTTGGAAGAGTTTTGGAGCTTTTAGGGTCGAAAATAAAATAATACAAATGAACCACCGTCCTTGGCCTTAAATAGGATGTCCACTGCCTCCCATATACGGGAGGATATGCGATGCATATGGGAATATGTGGCCACATCATTCACCATATTAGGTGGCAGTGAGGTGGCCAAATGGTTGCCTTGAGATTCAGCTCCATCCGCGAGGCGGATTGGCGCTTGCGACATGAAACGCTTAGCGTATCGTCCTATCTTCGTCAAACTTTATCGAGGGATATTTGCTTTAATCCAAATGACTTCTAACCTTTCTCAGACCTTCTTAACATCCATATATGTTGTAAATGACCCTCGGAAAGGTTTTCAAATCATTGGAGCTCAAGTCGATCAACTATGTTCTTAAACGCTTACGATATGACGAGTGTACCATGAAATATCTTGGTATGCTTCCAACCTTTGCCCAAATCCTTCCTTAACTTCCCATAAACACCATAACTTTTTTCATCCTACATCGATTTAACACGACACACATAGTGTAAGGACTGCTAACGCGAATGGCTTAGTGACTGTTAAACTCTTACTACTTCTTCGGGGTTTAACTTGATCACTGCCTTATCTCTCAAGGGCAACCTCTTCATTGTCTTAGGTTCCCTAACTTATGACATTTTTGATATACGAAAGTACGAGGTGTAACAGAAATATAATAAATTACAGTTGAAAAATAAAATGAAAATAAACTAAATAAATAAATATCTGAGCTGAGGTGCGAATATCTAGCCTCTCTAAGGAGATTCAAGCGCACTACAATATAATCTTCACCGGTCCAACAATATAACTCTTAACTTGTCCCCTTCATAATATAACAACCCAACAACAACGTCGCGTGACTCGAACAACTTCGAACTTGTTGTTGAGTCCAAACTCCACCATAAAAAACACATTCCTTTAACAAAATAATATTCTCTTTGTTGACACCCAATTTTGTCCCATTTTTTCGATTTATTTGCAATTTTAAATATTTTTGACACCTCAAAAAATATTTTTTATATATATACATATAGGCATATATATTATTATTCTCAATGTTATTATTATTATTATTATTATTCGTATTTCTACAACCATTTGCCTTTTTAAATCATGATCATAGTTTCTATGCTAATATTCTATATTCTTTTATTTTTAGCAAAAAAAACATCGTATTTTTTTATTTTTAATTAAGCATTAAACATTTCACAAATATTATATTTTATTATTATCAGATCTTATACTATTTTCTAAATAATTTTACATTTTTTTTATTCAAAGCTTTTTTTAATATTAAACCCCTTTTATATTTTTAGATCCATAACCCATTTTATTTTCCAACCCAAATAATTTCTACCCCAAAACATTCTATCAACCCCAAAAATCCATCTACAAATTAACTCCTATTTTCGGCCCAACTTACCAAGCCTAAATCAAACCCATTTCACCCCAAACCGTGGCCCAAAAAACTAATTCGTCCAGCCCATTCGACCAACCCCTTTATCCCTTCCACAACCCATAAAAGTCCCCAAACCGAACCGGCCCAAGTCGTCCCAACCGAGACCCCTAACCCGTCGGCCCAATCCCCAAACCCGCTGACCCAAGCCCAATACCCTTATTCCCTAACCCATCGTCCAAACCTACACCCCTTTACCCAAAAAACCAAATCGTTCCCCAAAACCAGACGACCTAAAAATCGGCAGCCCTTCACCGGTTCCACCTCCCTTTATCCGCCGGATATTCGCCACCACCGACGTCCCTGCCACCACGTCCTTTTCACCTCAGACCTCTCGCATCACCCCCAGTCCTTTTTCCATTTTCTGCAAAACTCAGAGCTTAGAATAGCTCGTCCAAGTCGAATAGACCGGCGAAGCATGCATGCCGCGGTCGATCCCTAGAATACCTTCAAGGATTCGGTGGGTAAGAACACAACCCGTACCCCTTCTTTATCATCTCGATTTTCGAAATGAAAAGAAAACCGTCACATTTTCAATCGAGGTTTGAATTCAAAATTCAAAACCTCAGCCCTTAGGGTCTCGATTGGGGCTATAAATAGAACCCTTCGTGGGTTGTTGAAGGGGGGATTTGGAGAGAAGAATCGACCTATCTTGAACAAATTTCATTTTAAAAAATCTGCTCCTTTACTCTCATTTCTGGCTCGACACATCCACGAAACACTCAAACTCATTTTTCTTTTCAACCGCATAAACACACTCTTCCGAGCGGACTCGATGATTCAAAACAGGCCTCGGTTCGCTGTCCGGAGAAGGTAAACTCAATTCCCCTCAGTTCTAGTTTTGCATATTTATGTGTTTTATTGTCGATTATCTGATAATATGGTTATTTCATATTGATGTGCCTAAGTAATATATTCATTAAACAGTCTTTGGTTAATTTAGGTATGTTCTGCCTGCTATGTACATGTTTAAACCCATATGTAGTATTATATGATGTATATGTTGTTTCAGTACACGTTTAGAGGGCTTATGATTTGTTTGGTTAAATCTTTATGATGATTACTAAGCTATTTAATTGACTACTCATGCTCAGATATGCTGTATTAAGTTCATGATTAGTATCACATTTAGTATAATGAAATATATGTTGTATTAGTATTTATTTAGTGGAAGTATGATATGTTGGTAACCTATTTACATGTCCCTTTCTACGATTTAAAAGTAGTATAGGATAAACATCATCTTTGGGTCCTTAATGGTAGGACTACTAGCTTGTGTTAATGAATTCAAGCTAGTAAGATGTGATGAAAAGCTTTGTGTGTCTATGTGTTGGTTTCTAGATGTTGTTTGATCATGTTGGACTGAAAGAATGTTGAAACCTGCCTGCCTAACATGTTTGAGAACCATCTTTGACCATATACTACCTTGTATGTAGTGTCATTCCTTATCATGTCTGATAAATTAAATATTTATGTGTTTAGTTTATACTAAATTGCCCCCCTGCATATTGAAAGTATTGTCCTTAAATGGTTGTCTGGTCATCGGTTTGCCTCTTATGTCTATTTGAGCTGGCTATGTATTTGTCCTCATTTGTCCTGGTGTTAAACTGTCTATGTGTTAGTATGTGAATTCCATTAAGCTATTTCATTTCATATTTTACTTACATTAATAAGATGTGCATGCTTAGTTTAGCCCATACAGTCCTATATTTGTAGAATGTTATCTTGAGCTGGTCAAATTTGAGTCTCTATGACTATCAGTTTAATTATATGACTGTTTTCCTTACTTGAGTGTCATCATGCTGGATAACGTGGCATGAATAGGACCATGTATGCTTTTGCTAGTTGAAAATACCATGCACCCTTGGAAATGCTTCCTTCTAATGGTTACTTATTTATTTTTTCAAGTCTATATGTTTGTCAAGCTAACTACACATTCGTTTTGCCTGACTAAGTGTTGAAATGCATACATGATAGAAATGTAATGTCTCTGAAGTTATATTTAGTGCCCTGCCTATCTGTCAAATGGTCCAAATAGTAATTGATAGCTGCCTCTTAGCATCTCATCCTAAGTTAATGTGGTACAATGCCCTGCACACCTGCTGTAATTTGTTTTGTCTATGTGGTCTATGTTATATGATATGAGTCACTTTTTCTAAATCATCAACAGTATGTAGTCATGCCATGCCTTTATTGTGTTAGCTTAAAATTTGCTAGGTAGCATGAATATGTTAGGGCTCACATCTCTATTATTCTGGATAACCTGACTTGAATACCTAATCAAAATAGACATAATAACTCTGTTTGTATTTATGCCATCATCGCATGTCTACAATGTCTATCTCTAAGTGCATATTGCTTAGTCTAGATGCATGTTTAAATAAGAAAAAAAGGGCTCAGGACCATATGTTTGTTTGTCATGTGTCAGTAACAGTCTCAAAAGAATTCCCCCTTTTCTTTACACTAATTGATTATGTGTGTCCTTTTCATGTACAATTACATCTCATTTAGTGGTTGTTTATATGATAATCCCGAATAACGGATACCAAAATTCTTTAGAAGTCAGGAAATGATGCCTATTTATGTCCAGTGACCATGTCTAATGTTTATTTAAATGGATCTTGAATCTGAAAAATGCTACTTTTGATAAGTTACTCATTTATTCCTATGCCTATGTGTTAACTAGGCCTATTATATATGTTGGGCTGACCCATTTATTTCTAAGTCTGAAAATTATATATTCGGATCTGCTTTCTATTTTGCGTGTTAATGGTGCCCTGAGGCCCTACAACATATTACCTTTTATGAATTATTTATTTACATGTATATATGTCCACGTCATGTTTACTAATCCTTTTCTTTCTTTATTTACATGAAATGAATCGGGAGCTACGAAGAGTTTTGTTATGAGACTCATCGTGATCATTGCCGAACGAAGACCCGCATTCACACTCCTTGCATTCTCCAACCTCGGGATTTCAAAACAAATAGGGCGAGATGACATCGTCATCAGCTTAAGTTCCCTTTCATTGTTGTTCTTTAATTTCGTTATTTCTATTTGGGGTCTGTAATAATTATTTAATGCTTGTGTGATTGTTAGGATATTTAGAATAATTAGGCCATGGATGGATAATTAATAGGGTAGTTTAAAACCTGTCGCTAGTTTATTCATTTGTAGGTTCGGTTAGTGCAAAAAAAAAAATTAGAAATCCTTCACTAGTTCATTTGTTTTTAGGCTCGTCGTGCATATTCACGATTTTCAAAACAACTTTGGTCATCTTTTATTCGCATTATTAATTATACAAAAGTTTATCTTTTTTGCATTTTGCAACTCAAAAGTGATTTCCAAAAAATACTTCTTTGGCATTATAATTAATTTGTTTTTCTCCTTATTATTGTCACAAATGCTTACTTTTTCAACTTTACATGTATTTTTCTTTTATACTATGCAAATGCATACCTGCACAAAATGCATACTTTTCATTAATCATTTGCAAACATCTTTTTAACTTTATACTTTAAACATGCATTTTCCTTAGTATAATATTAACCTGAGTTTGACCGGATAACCGCAAGTTAGCGGATCTTAAAGGATGTCTAACCCCTTCCCTTTAGGATAATAAAGAACCCTTACCTAGAATCTCATTAGTTTCGTAGACCATTAAAATCGGAGTTATTTTACAGCATTTATTTAATATTTAGGTGTCCTAATTCACCGTAAAATAATTAGGTGACGACTCCTTAATCCAATATTCAGGAATCACCAATATATTGTGCACCGCTTTGACCGCGGTTAAAATAGGGCGCGACACTCTTTATGAAGGACTATTAATACTTCATGTAAAAGAATAAGGATGACTTCGAATTCAATGCCAATAATAACAACAAATTGCACGAATCGTGCTTGAGCCGGGTTTGTATTTAAATTTTACCCTTTAAATGAACTGATGTTTAATTTTTGCTCTTTAGCAATCAAACTTATGCTTAGTGAATTATAAAATTTTTAATGACAAAAGTCATGTAGGCATAACTTTTAAAATATTATGATATAAAAATATAAAATAATGCCCAGCAAAAAAATTATTACTACTCCCTCCGTCCCAATTTATGTGACATCATTTGATCGGACACATAATTTAAATAATAAATGAAGACTTTGTTATATTTATCAAATTGTCCTTATTATAGTATTTACTTTTGTTGATTTTTCTTCACAATAAATACATATTTAAAATTAAGTAGGACCCAACAAGGGCCTGAATGATGTCATTAAATAGTTGTCCAATAAAAAAATGTCAAAAAATAAAATAATATCACATAATTTAAGACGGAGAAAATACTATTTATTATGAGGACAAAATTAAACACAAGTACAAAATAGCACCTCAAGCGCAAATGCCCTCAATAACAAGGGATGATTTGGATATTTTGTCAGGCATAAATATCTAGGAGAGGACTAAAAGTATATTTTCTCATGTTAGCCATCCAGACCCTAAGCCCAATTACTTAAAAGCCCATCAACACCATAGCCTCCTCCCCCCGCCTATAAAATATGGGCTTTTCTGCATCAATTTCACCGCATCTCTTCTTTCAGATATTTTCATTAGGGTTTTTTTTCCTTCTCTCGTTCTCAGTATAGTGTAATGGCCGCCGAAGTTGAATACAGTTGTTTCGTCGGTGGTCTCGCATGGGCCACTACCGATAGAACCCTAGCTGACGCTTTCGCTAACTACGGCGAAGTACTCGACTCCAAGGTCCGTTAAAAAGTCGCAGGGCAGAAATCACATCCGATCCCAATTTTTGGCTTCGTTGATGACCTTCTGTTACTGATTACTATCTCTCTATCTGTGGTTTACTTGATTCATCTGTGTTACTGTTACTGTTTATACTGTGTTATACTCCTTTATACGGTACGTCTTCTTTTTTTTTTTGTCAAGAGATGAAGATAGATCGGTTTTAAGTTTGTTTTCGTGCTGTTATTGCTTGTGAACTTGTAGATCTATTAGATCTGAGTTATTGTATTGTGGTTTTATTTTTTCAGATCATTAATGACAGAGAAACTGGTAGATCTAGAGGATTTGGCTTTGTTACCTTTAAGGATGAGAAATCCATGAAGGATGCTATTTCAGCTATGAACGGTCAGGAACTTGACGGTCGTAACATCACCGTTAACGAAGCTCAGGCTCGCGGAAGTGGTGGCGGCGGTGGAGGCTTCGGAGGTGGCCGACGTCGTGAAGGCGGCGGTGGCGGCTATGGCGGCGGCGGTGGCGGCTACGGAGGCGGTGGTGGCGGCTACGGAGGTGGCAGACGTGAATCAGGTGGCGGCTATGGTGGAGGCCGACGTGAAGGTGGAGGCGGTTACGGTGGTGGCTATGGCGGTGGTGACCGTTATTAGTTTGGTTGAATGAAATGTGGCCTATTTGTTATAATGGCTTTCAGAATAGTTTAATGTGGTGTAGGTGAAAAGCCATTAGTGTTTAATGTGGTTCAATGTTATTGTCTGTTATATTTGGTTGTTAAGATACTGTGAATCTGTATTTTACAAAGTTCCATGGAATCAAGTAAATGATGGTTTGCGAATGTCTGTCGACTTCCTTTTGACCCCCATAAGATTATAAATTCTGTTATGCTTCATTGTTTTTGTATTCAATTAATTTGGCTTCGATGCTTTACTATATTTTCCAAGTCATTCGCCTGATAGTGAAATGGTTTCTATATGATATTTTCACACTAGCGAGCATATTCCGGAACTATTACGCCTCAAAGAATGAGCATGTTGAGCAACTCCTTAGTTCAATACTAGTAAAATAACTGTCTAGAATTTTAAACAATTAATTTGGTTGAAATTTATATGTTATGAAATTATAATAATGTTGATTCTAGGAGTATACTGTAAACTTTTGATAATATAGTAATTTATTAAGATATTTTCTAAAAGTTGTGTACATGTCTTTTAGAGGAAAGATTGTCCCGTGTGTCTGCCACGTTCGAATAAATTTCTTATCAGAAATGATAATTGTGTATATGTATCTCAAAAAGTTAGAAATAGATACAAAATGGTAGAAAGGGATCACCACCTAGTTCATCGGTAGATTTGGATCGGTTTACAACATTTCCAATTATAATTTTGGATTTCTCAACATGTAATTCAAATCTGATGTAAATACGTTTGGATTGGATCAAATTTTTTAAATTTGATTTTGGATAAATTAATTTGAATAATTTGAATTTTCAATTCGACTTATAATTTGAATTGCTGCTTCTCATTTTTACAAAATGTAATCAAATAAAATATCTATATACCAAATTGTTTTAATATATATTTCTCGTTGCTATTACTGTGAAGGAACAAGTTTAATTTAGTAAAATTATCCATACATAGAATATATATTGACAATTAAAACAAAAAAAAAATCTAAAAAGTAATTATCTTTAAAATTAACGAATTCAAACATATTGAACTTAATTAGCAATTTTTTGAATATGGGGATTGATATGTAATGGAGTAGGGTATATTTGACTTAAGTAATGTGGGATAGCCTAAACATAAGGTATAGAAAATTCAATTTTCGGATATTCAAAAATCAGAAGTTTCAAATTCGAAATTCAATTCAAAATCTAATTTTTTAATAATTAAATCCGAAACACAATTCAGAATCTGAAAATATCAAAATATAAGTCTGAAATGTTCGAATTTTAGATTTATCCAAACTATGCACACCCCTACTATGGAGGGTGGAAAAAAATAATCTAAACAGTAGAAACTACAAAAATTAATCTCCAAAATTGTTCAGGTTAAAAACCGTTTTCATTTTGCAGTTCTCTTAACTCTAAATATTTGTCGTGTTTGAAAGTATTTATTATTAATAAATTTAAAAGATTAAAGTTGTTCATATATTTCGTACCTGTTCATTGGAAATTTCTTTGAACTTCTTATCTTATCTAAAATTTATACTCCCTCCCACTCAATTCTCAATTTATATGATATAGTTTAACTTGACACGAAATTTTAAAAATAAAAGAAGATTTTTGAATTTTGTGATTGAAAACAAGCCAAAGATATTTGTGTGGTTATAGATCATCTCGTTAAGCGTAAAATGTAAAATTTAAAATTAAATTATTATCAAATAAATAAAATATATCATTCTTTTTGGGATTTATTAAAAATAAAATTGCGAACAGAGAATAATTATTTTCTTTATCAAAACAGTATTTAGGTTACACAGTTTTAACTTTTAAGCATACTAATAGAAAATATGGTTAAAGTCCTTTCGAAAATATGGGCTTTCGACTTAGAAAAAATTATAGTCCAAAATCGCTCGGCCATCTAGTGTAGAAAAATGTGGGAAAATTTATGTGGCATGAATAACTATTTAGTGCTAATTATATTTAGTAACTATATTTTATTTTAATTGTATTTCATAGCTACAAGTTATATATTAATCACACTTATTAGTATTAAATTAAAATACACTTAAATGAAAAGAAGACCGTAACATACGGCGTGTATCCCTCATTCACCCATATTCAAGCCGCTTTCTCTCTCTTTCTCTATCAATCTTCTATGTTTTTTCCTTCATTTTTCTTCTGCACGATTCTCATACATTCACTCATCCTAAATCGCAGCAGCGCACTAATAGGTAAGTTATTGAGTAGTTTTTAGTGTATTTTATGATTTATCCGATTGGTTCTTCCCTTTCTCTGATTTTAAGCAACAATTTTAAGACATTATTAGGATTTTTACGAAAAAGCACTTAGACTGTTGTTTTAATGTCGGAACGAAGCACTCCAACCAGAGTTACTAGAGATATACCCAATTTTGATGATGCTCCATCTTTTGATTTGTGTATCACTCAAGACAATGGCGAAATTGCAGGCTCTGTTGCTAAAATGTCTTCTGAGAGTACTATTAAGATGTGCAATGACCCTGAAATTGCAAAATCTGCCAAGTGAAAGGAGGTTGTGCAAACTCCATCTAAATTCAAAACCTCAACTACAGAAAAGCGGAGAAAAGTTATCAATGCCGCTTTAATAAGCGAGGCCTAAAAATGTTGCTGAGAATGCATCGGGGAGCGAGCCTAAAAATGATGCCATCGATGAACCTCCGAAAGCAGTGCAGATGAAATCATAGATACTGATGAATACAATGTATTTATGTATTCATTCTTATGTAACTTTGACCTTTTTGTCAGCAATGAATACAATGTATCTTTGTAATTAGTCTTCTATTTGATACCTGATATCATTTAACTTCATATGGATATTGTATTTTGATTTTTTTATGAATACAATACTAGTTTATGTATCTTGTGTATGTATATCTAAAATGTAAAATGTATTTGATAAGTTCACTATTTTTCAGTTATGCATACAAGGTTCCTTTTTATGAATTTTGTGTATAATTGTTTATTAGTGAATACAATACTGTATTTAAATGTGATTTTTGCTATTATGTCTTTATACAAAATAGATATATGTAGTTTGTATTTTGTCAGTGCGTGAGCTGAATCAATGTATTTATCAAAATATTTGTATTGTTTTGTATTTAATTTATATATTTCATTAGTTTATGTGTCATTTGGTTATCATAAGTGTTGTGTTATTTTATTAACACCAATTTTGTTGAATTGAATACAAGATAAGAAATTCTTTGTGAGATATCCTCCTACTCATCCTGTGCACATGAGTTGTTACACAAACACTGAAATATTTTAAAAACTCATAGACACTAATCGAACGACAGTACAAATTATTTGGGAAAACTTGCTTTGGCATATTCCTCCAGATGCAACATTGCAAGGTTCAAGCACAAATGTTGAGGTGCTTCATGGTGAGAAAGCTGAAGGCAAGTACTGAAGATGCATTCTTGATGGATATAAATGATAGCGAATTGAGGTTTACTATTAGGGAGTTTTCCATTGAATCTGATTTGAAGTGTACTGGTGATTTAAATGATTTTAAAGTTACACCAAAAAAGAAAAACAGGTTAAGGGAAAGTTATTTTGGCGGATCTAAAAAATTGTCAAAAAAAGCAACTTTGTTACAATGCTTTAAAGGCAAAGATTGGGGCCTCAATGATGGTGGTGCTGGTAAGACAATAATCTTTTATTTCATACACCAGTACATATTGTTGGAAATTTGCCTTTGGCGGGGAGATGCGTCCACCCATCTTTGATGAATTAAACACTAGTGTTCCGCATGTTGGCGACCTTGTCTCTTCGCACATGCATGATCTACGAAGTGAGTAGATGACCGTAGGGCCAAGAATCGTCTAATTTCGTTGAGAAATGAAAGAGATATTGGTCCACGAAGTAAGGTGTTTGAGACATGGAAATGTGGTGTGGGACAAATCTACCACATCGGTGGGAATATGAAGAATTGCTCTTTATATAAGTCTCTAATGTGGTAAAGGGTTTGGATCCCCAAGGGGTATCCCATGTGTTTAAAGGAGGGAAGACCTAGATGTGATTGGGTTCAAGGCTAAGCCCACACGCGCGCCGCCCGCCCGTCCCGTCCGGTCCGGTCCGATTCCGGGTTCACGGGTCGTGGGCTGTGGGCCTTTCTGATATTATCTTTTTGGACCAGAGAACTCTGCCAGATGTACAGTTTGATCCCTGAAGTTTCAGATATACAGTTTGGACCAGAATTCTTTCATATGTACAGTTTGGTACATGAAGTTTCAATATTTACAGTTTGGTCTCCAGAGTTTCTGGGAAGGTGACGGAAGGCAGAAAGCCTACCGTTGGGACTGTTTTTAAGGCATTAATCAGCCATTACTTGGCTGATTAACTCCTCCATTAACAACCCATTACTTGGCCATGAACAACCTTAAATCAGCCTCCTTGATGGCCATTTACTGCCTTTACTTGGCTGTTTTAAAGACATCCTAATGGCCATTAACAGCCATGTTTTGGGAAGTTGTACAACCCCTTCTCCTTGCTATATATTGAGCCTTCTTTGGCTCAATTCAGAGGCAGAAACATAGAAGAAAATACAACAAGAAACAGGCCAGAAAAACAGGCAGCAAACAGGCCGAAAACAGACCAGAAAAACAACATTTTCAGCACAAAACAGTGGCTGAAAATTCAGCAAAACAGTGGCTGAAAATTCAGCAAAATAGTGGCTGAAATTCAGCAAAACAGTGGCTGAAAAACAGTGACCAAACCCTCACGTATACACAAGATATACACTACATAGACACACTATATACACAGGGACAAAAGAGAAGAGTACACATAAACCCTTCCTTCCTATTCCATATCTTCAGCAAGTCAAGTCATATTTGTTTTCTTCGCCAGGCTCAACCTATTGGCTTTGTAGCGTTGAGATTAAAGTGTTGTTTTATCTTGGGAGACTATTGCCTGCTAACGTAAAAGCATATATACGGGGCAATCTTGTCTTAAGAATAGAGGGCTATCCTCGACTCAACACACAACGTTGTAACCATCCAGATTTAGTTGTTTCTTGATTTCAGGATATTAACATTCAAGACACAACAAACTTGCGGCAGTTCTTAACATTGACTTTGCAAGGTGATCAAGATTCAAGACACAACACACATGCGATAATTTTGAAGATTGACCATTTATTTATCCTTTCGAACATTTGTAATAGTTATTACTTCCCGTACTGCTCTATAAAGTACCATAGAATACCAACAAATTAAGACAATATTGTATTGTAATACTATTAGTGTTCGAAAGATGTCGGTTAAAAGTTGTGTGACCAAATCTAGATATGGCAATGGTTTTCTGGTAGAAGAAAGTGGTGATGATGAACGTGTTCATGGTGTCACCGCTACCAAGACTGGTGGGAACAAGCGCTCTCGAGATCTTGAGGATGTCAACTGGGACAAGAGGAGAAGGTTGAAGATATGGTTCTATCTTGCAGCAGATGACCTATATCTGTCCCAGACAAAGAATCCGAAATTGGGATAAGTATTTTTCTTACTTGTCAAGAATAAAGATTAAATGATGTCTGAATAAAAATTGCCTAAAGTAAGGAGGAATATAAAAATAATTTATATTCCTTACACTTTAAAAAAAAATCAGAAGTTTAATCTCTTCTTCTTTCCCGTTTAAAGATTGGATTTTGTAAACGACTTAAAAAGATCCGTTCTTTTAAGTGTAATGATTAAAAGTGTGTAAAGTATGTTCGCACATACGATGGAGAGAGATCCACTAACTGTGCGAAAACTGTTACCACACTTAAGTAAGCGCCAAGAATTATCTGGGCACCAATCATAACGGAAGAAGTCTAAAAGTTAATGACGTTGAGCCTGTCATATTATTTGGTAGAAGATCCTTCATAGGATGATATTGGACACTCAGTCATACAAAGCCTCCGGGCGACTGGAGTGGGCCAAAATTCTTTTGATATGATGATATTTGACACTCAGTCATATAAAGCCTCCGGGCGACTGGAGTGGGGCCAGAATTCATTTCATAGGAAAAGTAATGGACACCTAGCAAGGTGGGCCAGAGTTTCCAGGTCTTAATGATCTGAAGGCCTAAAGAAAGCGATAAAGAAATTGGACACTCGATGCCGCTAAAGCAACTAGAGTGGGCCAGAGTATCGAGATCACATATGATCCGGTTGCGCCCTAACCACGGGCAAGAGGTTGTTCATGTGAAGCAACGCCACCTCTAAAATCAAAGGGGCTGGAGAGGTTGTCCTCAATAGGACTTCAAGGAATGGGATCACTCTAAAAAGATGTGATACATGTTCCTAACTTGGTTTAAGGGACGCTGTTGGTCAAGATGGTTTGAGACTACTCCAACAGGTCCGTAATAACTAAGAATGGTACAAGATGTCTGTAGCCAAATGAATGATATATTTGTAATCCGTGCATCTATGCCATCATAGATTAAGACACATTAAATAGCAAGTCATTCTAAAGCTAGCGAAGTTGAGATTGTTGCCTTCTTTCGACATAAACCCTCAAAATGAATGTGAGGTAGGCGAAGAGGCAAAATCACATTTCCAAATTCCGTCAAGGGAATAGCGAAAGAAGCACCGCTCCCCTAGAACTTAGTCACACCTACTTGGGTGGTTTGAAATTTATACAAATAGAGGGGGGAGACAAGTACGTTGTGATCTTCATTAATGATGGTACAATGTATGTAATCCTTTGTTTATTGAAAAGCAAAGATGAAGTTGTTGAAGCGGATAAGCGCTACAAAACAGAAGTTGAAAATCAACTAAGCCTACAGATTGAGAAATTCGTAGTGATAGAGGGGGAGAATGTGAAACATCGTTCATTAAACGACTATTCATTTCTCACCTCAGTCCAACGTTGTTAGCCAAGCGCAAAGTCGTACGCCCAAATTATGTGGGGTGGCTTGGTAAAAGTTGGAATACTGAAACAGGTCCAGTTGTACCTAAGACTGTAGATTGCATATCCACTGGATCTGCAAATAACAGTAGTGTTGATCGCCTCTTGGCGTCAAAGAATGTTGAATTCTTTGGAGATAACTTTCCTTGAAAAAGGAAAAACGAGTAATTGCTCAAGGTTAACAAGAACCCGTGAGGGCCTGACTGTCCAGAACTGGACGTTCCGTATCTACAAGACTCGAAAGTTGCTGGCTATCCGGAACTTAATATTCCAGATCTGCAGAACTCAGGAATTCTAGGTGTTAAACCGAGAAGGAGCAAAGAGGGGACAAAGACTTGTTCCATACCTTCTAGCGTGTATGGTTGAGAATGAACCATGGACAATTAACAAATAATTGTCATCTCCAAAAGCGCTGCTTTGGAAAGAAGCTACAAAGAGAGAAAATAGACTCTATCATATAGAACCATACTTGCGTAATGGTTGATCTTCCTCCGGGAAAAGAACCTTTGGGTTGTAAGATGTGCTCCCCTGTGAGTAGCTTCACATCCAGGGCCATTGCAGTCTTGCGTGGCATGAATGTTGAATTAGCCTTCCCAACCGGAGAGTTGGAAGAAGAGGATCAGAGTTGGTTTGCTGAACTGTTGGGCTTCTTCCTGAACTTTCATTTTGGTCCTGAAAGTTTCAGATAAATCGGAAACAATGAATCTGACCACAGAAATATTGACTCTAAACTTAGAAAGCCAACAGTTGGAGAATCAACAGTCTGAAAGTAAACGTCATATTGAAACAAAATCTCGATATGAAAGATATGGGTATCACAGATGACATCTTGGAAATTGAATTTCTAAGACATCTAACGGACTGGTCGATAGTTGGCAGTCTTGTTGAAGTCACCAATGGATATGAATCATAGAACTGATTGGAATCATGGTGCACCCATAAACAAGGAACGATATGCTCAGGTCACGTGTAGTTCAATGTATTATACACACTATAACCGACCTGGTATCGTCCTACAAAGCAGATAAGTTGAACTAAGGTTCACTGATGATTTTAATACATGATCGGTAGAAGGCTTTAAGTCGGATATGACGATATCTGAGTTATTCGCTTATCTACGGATTATAGTATTCTGAATGTCCAGCGGTTCTGGGAGAAGACAGTGATGCAAACTGGACATCAGATCTGAAAAACACCAAAGCCACAAGCAAATGTGTATGGTGGGTCTTGGAAAATCCTCTAAGCAAACTTGCATCGGCCGATTCATGATGGAATCGGAGTTTATCGCTTTATACAAAGCATGAAAGAAGTTGAGTAACTTCACGGCTCCTTAGAGGACGTCCCTTATTGGGAGAAACCCGTGCCTTGGCGGTTATACACTGTGGCTGGCCGGCTTCGGGAAGGACACGGATGACGGCGTCTGGACATATCTTTCGGGATCTGTCGGAGACATAAGACCGTATGGCGATTGATCATCACGGGTGTCACATCCTTGTTTACTAACTAAGGGACTATCAGGAGATCAAGTGTTACGCTGTCTAGGGAATTGGCTTAAAACCCAAACAATACGAACCTTTGCGGTGGTAACCCAACCATGCTGACTGGAGATCCCAAGAATTTGGTTCAATGTGAAAACTAAGCTGCAAAAGGTTGATTAGCGCTTGGTGGAAGCAAGAGCACCTCGGATGATGATTTCGTAGAGAAACATGAATCCAAAACATTCCGCGATAGACATTAAAGTGCTACCTGCATGGTGGGTAAAGGTTAAGCTTCCAAACCTTTAAAAGATCCTCAAACGGTTGAGGTTAAGGTTGGGGAAACTTTTAATGATTCCTAACACTTGAGAAGTGGGGTATAACAGGATACCTTGTATGAGATCACCTATTTAAGTGCGAGGATGGCCGCCTCAAATGAACGCACTTAAGAATCCAAGTATGTCCATGGCCACAACGGACAGAAACGTAAGAAGGAAAATGAATAAGAAGAGTTATTGTGTTGATATCATTGTCTTGGCTTACACTAAACACTGACGGTTCAAGAAATCACGTTCACCGAGTCCGATGGTTTCAACTAGGGAAGGTTCAAAGCGAAAGCTACCACTCCTGATGCAATATCTTTTCACTGAAAGATTGCTGAAATGTAGGCACCTTGTGTGTGCGCCACAATCTCTCTTTCATAGAGGGGATTGTTGGAAATTAGCCTTTGGCGGGGAGATGCGTCCACCCATCTTTGATGAATTAAACACTAGTGTTCCGCATGTTGGAGACCCTGACTCTTCGTACATGCATGATCTACGAAGTGAGTAGATGACCGTAGGGCCAAAAATTATCTAATTTCGTTGAGAAATGAAAGAGATATTGGTCCACGAAGTAAGGTGTTTGAGACATGGAAATGTGGTGTGGGACAAATCTACCACATCGGTGGGAATATGAAGAATTGCTCTCTATATAAGTCTCTAATGTGGTAAAGGGTTTGGATCCCCAAGGGGTATCCCATGTGTTTAAAGGAGGGAAGACCTAGATGTGCTTGGGTTCAAGGCTAAGCCCACACGCGCGCCGCCGCCACCAGCCCGTCCCGTTCGGTCCGGTTCCGGGTTCACGGGTCGTGGGCTGTGGGCCTTTCTGATATTATCTTTTTGGACCAGAGAACTCTGCCAGATGTACAGTTTGATCCCTGAAGTTTCAGATGTACAGTTTGGACCAGAATTCTTTCATATTTACAGTTTGGTCCCCAGAGTTTCTGGGAAGGTGACGGAAGGCAGAAAGCCTACTGTTGGGACTGTTTTTTGAGGCTTAATGGCTGATTAACTTCTCCATTAACAGCCCATTACTTGGCCATGAACAACCTTAAATCAGCCTCCTTGATGGCCATTTACTGCCTTTACTTGGCTGTTTTAATGGCCTCCTAATGGCCATTAACAGCCATGTTTTGGGAAGTTGTACAGCCCCTTCTCCTTGCTATATATTGAGCCTTCTTTGGCTCAATTCAGAGGCAGAAACATAGATAAAAATACAGCAAGAAACAGGCCAAAAAATAGACGAAAAACAGGCAGCAAACAGGCCGAAAACAGACTAGAAAAATAGCATTTTCAGCACAAAATAGTGGCTGAAAATTCAGAAAAACAGTGGCTGAAAAATAGTGACCAAACCCTCACGTATACACAAGATATACACTACAGAGACACACTATATACACAGAGACAAAAGAGAAGAGTAGACATAAACTCTTCCTTCCTATTCCATATCTTCAGCAAGTCAAGTCATAGTTGTTTTCTTCGCCATGCTCAACCTATTGGCTTTGTAGCGTTGAGATTAAAGTGTTGTTTTATCTTGAAAGATTATTGCCCGCTAACGTAAAATAATATATACGGGGCAATCTTGTCTTAAGGATAGAGGGCTATCCTCGACTCAACACACAACGTTGTCACCATCCAGATTTAGTTGTTTCTTGATTTCAGGATATCAACATTCAAAACACAATAAACTTGCGGCAGTTCTCAACATTGGCTTTGCAAGGTGATCAAGATTCAAGACACAACATACATGCGGCAGTTTTGAAGATTGACCATTTATTTATCCTTTCGAACATTTGTAATAGTTATTACTTCCCGTACTGCTCTATAAAGTACCATAGAATACCAACACATATTGTTCGATGAGAAGAACACTATATGCATTTCAAGGCATCATTTTGAATTGGTGGGGAATGAAAGATACAGTGATTACCCATGGGGAAAGATAACATTCCGTGATTTGATCAAAAGTATCCACCACAAGATGGATTCGGCAAAAAAGTATTATAGGCTTCACAAAATGCCTCTTGCCATGCAAGTATGATTGTATGGGTGTTGTTTATTAGTTGACGACACTATTACAGCCAAAAAGCTCGGGTAACAACATTCCCATGATGCTGAATTGGATGACCATAAAAAGTCATCCGACAATTAACAAACTAATGGATGACATGTTTAAAGAAGACGAGAAACTGTAAATTTTTTTATTCAACTTTATTTTTTAGTTTTACTATATCTGAATGTATTTTTTGTTAACTTAATGTATTTTAGTCTTAATGTATCTTCTTTAAATACCACATACAATTGATTACAAACACATTAATACTTGTATTTTTGAACTGTATATAAAGTTTGACACATTTTAAATTTTGATTAGGACATGCATATGTTCGGTAACATATTGCCGACCATCAATGAGATTACTACTCTTTATTGCCCCTGATTGTCACTGTTAGATATATACGTAATTAGTGTATATGAATTAGGTAATGTTTAGTCTTCTAGTTTAGGCAATATTGTAATATAATTAGTATTGTACACTTACCATAATTATTGTGTTACCAAAAATGTAATCCAAGTAGAATAAGGTTTTAGGAATAGAATATAAATATGATTCTCCTATTATGTAACTTGTATAAATAGTCTTCCAATTAATGAAAATAATCAAGGGATTATTTCTTTCATGGTATCATAAGTCTAGGTCTTCAATTCCTCTCTCAAAATTTCCGTCCAAACAGCCGGAATCCGAGCTCCCTTCTCTCGTTTTCCGTGCCTCGACGGTGTCCTTCTCTTCCCAATTTTTTTCTTCCAAATCCCTCAATCACGTATTGTTCTGTCATTATGTCTACGTCAAAGAACACATTTCACCATGCCCTTACTGTTTCTAACATCAAGAATCATATCCCTATCATTCTTGAAATAGAAAACGTCCAATACGCGACGTGGGCCGAACTGTTCAAAGTTCACGCACGCTCGCATCAAGTCATCCATCACATAATCCCCGCGGCTCCTGAGGATACGAATGTGCCAAAACGCGAGGATGATCCTAAGTTGTGGACGACTCTTGATGCTACCGTCCTTCAGTGGATATATTCCACTATATCTACCGACCTTTTGCAAATAATTATTGAGCCTGACGCTACAACACAGACGACTTGGGATAGACTGCGTGATATATTCCAAGATAATCAAAATTCTAGAGCCGTTACCCTTGAGCATGATTTCTCCCACGTAAATATGGAAGATTTCCCTAATGTTTTGGCTTATTGCAAAAGATTAAAGGAATTGGCGGACCAACTTCGCAACTTTGGCGCGTCGGTTTCGAACGATTGTTTGGTCCTCCAAATGGTTTCCGGCCTCTCCGAGGCATATAGTGATGTTAGAACACTTCTTCGGCAAAGCAATCCGCTTTCGCAATTTTATCAAGCTTGTTCTATGCTTACACTTGAAGAAGCAGGCATGGCAAAACTAGCGGCTATCGGTACTAGTCCCGTAGTCATGATGACCGAGTCCATAATGTATCCTACCGGTTCCAACAACTCGGGCCAAAACCGAAACAACGGTGGCGGCAAAAAGGGTGGAAATAAGAAAAATAATGGAAAGAACCGCGGCGGCAACCGGCAGAATGGTGGTGGCGGTGGGGGTCCTCGATGGTCGGCGGCGGCATCGATGGTTCTGGGCCCACGGTGGGCCCTATGCGATGGCGGCGAGCCCACAACTACAGTATGGGCCCATCCAGTTTGCCTCCCAGAGGCAGTTTCAGCCCACTGCCCAGTTTCCACAACGGCCCACTGCCCAATTTTTGCAAAGGTCCACTGTCTTTTCTCCAGCCCAACGCTACAGTGGCAGTTTCAGTGAGCAGGAAGGCACTTTTGGGCCCCACCAGGCCCATCATGTAGCGGCCCCCATACCTACCGATATTGAAGCCGCGATGCACACGCTTGGTAGAAATCCTTCGGACCCAAATTGGTACATGGACAACGGCGCCACTACTCACATGACGTCCGACTCAGGTACTCTCTCGTCTTATTCCAATTTGAGCAACAATCATGGTATAATTATTGGTAATGGTAATTCAATTCCAATTCATGGGTATGGTCAGAAAACATTATCTCCCCCTCATCCACCCCTTATTTTGAAAAATACCCTTCACACTCCAAAATTGATTAAAAATTTGATGTTTGTCCGAAAATTCACCACTGATAATTCCGTGTCCATAGAATTTGATCCATTTGGGTTTTCGGTGAAGTATTTCAAAACGGGGAGTCCTCTCATGAGGTGTGATAGCAGGGGTGATCTTTATCCTATCACGCCAAGTTCCGGTTTCTCGAGTAACGCAATGCCATCCATTTTTTCCGCTCTGGCTCCGTCCTTGTGGCATGCTCGTCTAGGTCATCCGGGGTCATCTTCTTTGTCTTCCTTAGATAAAAACAATCTTATTTCATTGTAAGGGTGTGCGTAGTACTCCGAATTGTCAATATTGTTCTTTAGGAAAAATAGTTTAATTGCCATTTGTAGACTCCAATTCTCATACTTTAATGCCATTTGATATTATTCATAGTGATTTATGGACGTCTCATGTTCTTAGTTCTTTGGGTCATCGGTATTATGTTCTTTTTTTGGATGATTATTCTAAGTTTTTATGGACTTTTCCGATAGCGAAAAAATCCCAAGTTTTTTCCATCTTCTTAAAATTTAGAGCATTCATTAGAACCCAATTCGAACGGGAAATTAAAAATATTCAATGTGATAATGGCAAAGAGTATGACAATGGGGTGTTTCGGGAATTCTGTGCTTATAATGAGATTAATTTTCATTTTTCTTGTCCTCATACTTCTTCACAAAATGGGAAAGCCGAACGCAAAATTCGTACCATTAATAACATTGTCCGAAATTTATTGATTCATGCCTCCGTACCCCCGTCTTTTTGACATCATGCTCTTCAAATGACTACATTTCTCCTTAACATAATTCCTTCCAAAGGTCTGATATATTCTTCCCCCCTTCAAATTTTATATAATAAGACTCCTTCTTATTCTCATCTTCGGTTTTTGGGTGTTTATTTTATTCGTTATTCCCATCCACCACAATTAACAAACTTTAGGCCCGGTCTACTCCGTGTGTGTTTTTGGATTTTCCATCTAATCATCGTGGTTACAAATGCTTTGATTTAGCCTCCAATAAAATCATCATTAATCGCCATGTCATATTTGATGAATCCTAATTTCCATTTGCTAAAGTTAATACTACCGTGCCTAGTTCGTATAATTTTTTGGATGATAGTATATCCCCGTTTATTATTCTGCATTTTTCGGACGTATCTCACACCCAAAATTCTGCAGCGGGCCCATCGTCCACGCCCACTGACCGTCACTCATCGCCTAGACTAGTATCGCCATGGGCGATTCCGATTGGGCGATCCACCACCTCGAACTGGTCACCGCCTATTTCTCGAGTTGGGCCAGCAGGCCCACTGCCTGCTGCCAGTCCATCCCGAGCCCAGCAAATTCCCAAAATCCACCAATTCTTCCTCGAGTCATAGACCGGTCACTCGGAGTCAACGGGGGGTTTTTACACCAAAAATATATTTTAATTTACATTCTAATGTCTCTAAATCCCCTTGCCCCGTAATCCTGTGTCTGCCTTAAACGACCCGAATTGGAAAATTGCTATGACCGATGAATATAATGCTCTTATTGATAATAAGATGTGGGAGTTGGTACCCCGTCCATCTGGTATTAATATTATCAGGTCTATGTGGATATTTGCTCACAAGGAAAATTCAGATGGTTCATTTGCAGGACATAAGGCTCGGCTTGTGGGTGATGGTAATTCTCAGCAGGTTGGTATAGATTGTGGTGAGACGTTCAGTCTGGTAGTCAATCCGGCTACCATCCACACTGTGCTTAGCTTAGCTCTTTCGAAAGTATGGCCTATTCATCAGTTAGATGTCAAAAATGTTTTCCTACATGGTGATCTCAAGGAGACAGTCTATATGCATCAACCTTTAGGATTCATGGATCCCAAACATCCTCATCATGTCTGTTTATTGAAGAAGTCCTTATATGGGCTTAAGCAGTCTCACAGGTCCTGGTATACAAGGTTTGCTGACTATGTTTTGACTATTGGGTTCACTCACAGCATGTCAGATAATTCCTTATTCATCTACCATCGTGGTTCGTCCTTGGATTACATTATATTGTATGTGGATGATATCATTTTGACTGCTTCTTCCGATGCCTTACGCCAGTCTATCATGACCATGCTCAGCTCTGAGTTTTCTATGAAAGACTTAGGTGCCTTGAGTTATTTTTTGGGGATTGCCGTCAGTCGTCATTCCGATGGATTATTCTTATCTCAATGAAAGTATGCAACTGAGATCATCGAGAGGGCTGGGATGTCATCCTGTAAGTCCACTTCCACTCCAGTTGATACAAAGCCCAAGCTTAGTGCCGCGGCAGGCGTTCCCTACGAAGATCCGACCCGCTATCGCAGTCTTGCAGGGGCCCTTCAGTAACTTACCTTTACGAGATCGGATATTACATATGCTATCCAGCAGGTGTGTTTGTTCAAGCATGATCCTAGAATTGGGCACATGAATGCACTCAAACGCATCATTCAGTATATTCAAGGTACACTTGACTATGGTTTGCATTTATATCCTTCCTCGACATCCACACTTGTCTCGTATACGGATGCTGATTGGGGTGGCTGTTCCGATACCAGACGGTCTACATCGGGCTATTGTATGTTTCTTGGAAACAACTTAGTCTCCTGGTCTACGAAGCGTCAGTCGACTCTATCCCGCTCAAGTGCCGAGGCTGAATATCGAGGGGTAGCTAACGTGGTCTCGAAATCATGTTGGTTACGTAATTTGCTTTTGGAGCTTCATTGTCCCTTTCAGAAGGCAACTTTGGTGTATTGCGATAATATTAGTGCCATCTACCTCTCTGGTAATCCGGTTCAGCACCATCGCACTAAGCATATCAAGATGGACATTCACTTTGTCCGCAAAAAGGTTGCTCGTGGTCAAGTTCGCGTTTGCCATGTCCCGTCGAGATATCAAATAGCCGACATCTTTACAAAGTGTCTTCCCTCGGTCCTTTTTGAAGATTTTAGGGACAGTCTCAGCGTTCGAAGACCGCCCGCTATGACTGCGGGTGTATGTTAGATATACACGTAATTAGTGTATATGAATTAGGTAATATTTAGTCTCCTAGTTTAGGCAATATTGTAATATAATTAGTATTGTACCCTTACTATAATTATTGTATTACCATAAATGTAATCCAAGTAGAATAAGGTTTTAGGAGTAGAATAGGAATATGATTCTCCTATTATGTAACTTGTATAAATAGTCTTTCAATTAATGAAAATAATCAAGGGATTATTTCTTTCAGTCACTCCTGTAGCACAAACTACCACCATTGATCCAAATCAAACTATCAACATTGCCCCAAAACAAACTACCCATACTGCTTGAAATTCACTACAAAAACTGCCACGAGACATACTACCACTACTGTCCCGAAACCTGCAAATGAGGATTATGATGATTTTAGTTCTACCCTACCCCCTATAGATAAGGAAACATGTTGAAAGAGAGTTATTGCTTAAGAATCTCCACCTCATAAGAAAAGTAGACAATTGTCTGTTGGAGATTCATCAACAAACAAAAATGATTCGCTTTTCCATACAGTTCCAACTTCTATGAATACTCCCTGAGGAAAGATTTTGACTAAGAGGCCTGTCATACAAACTAACAAGTCAGTTTCTCCAAAGGCCAATGAACAAGTCTATCCGGACCCCCAATCGGTCCAGAGTGACTTTCCGACAACCAGCAAACAAGATGGCTTGTCTCACATGAGGAAAGAATTTGATGATTTTAAGAATTCTGTAAGTGCATTCTTTATTTCTTTGGATGAAGAAATATACTGAATTTTGATATTGTGTTGTAGCCATACTATATTGAAATCTATTTAAAATTTTAGGTGAAGGACGAGTTCAAGAATCTTCGCAAATTGATCAACGATAACTTCACAAAGATTCTTCAAGAAATAAAAGAGATTAATGATTCTGAAAAGGTAAAAGAAATAAATTAGAATATCTTCATCGTACAATAGATGACAACATACGCGACAATTCACCAATACAAAAAGATACTAATACAGTTCATGTTGGAACAAAGCTAATGACATACATTTGTTGAATACAGTATATTCACTTTAATATGAATACATGATGAAGTCTTTATAAATGAATATTTTTTGCATGTACATATATTGTTGAAAGTATTCAACACTCTATAATTGTTGTTGATGGTATTCATGAATACAATTATCTACTGTATTCATGAATATAATAGACAATTATATTCATGTATGCATAATGTATTCATCTTGTGATGTTTGTGATTCAGTTGAATACATTCACACTTTCAATACAATTTGCATATTTTTGATATATTTGTTGATTTGTTATTCATGAATACAATTGACTGTTGGTATTCATATCTCCATGTGTATTCATAGACTGTTGGTATTCATATCTCCATGTGTATTCATATTTTAGTGTCTTTGATACAGTTGAATACATTCACATTTTTAATACAATTTGATGTTTTTGATATTTTTTGTTATTTGTATTCATAAATACAATAGACAGTTGTATTCATACATGCCTAATGTATTCATTTTTATAGTGATTATTTCGTTAGAACATTGTAATACTATATTCTTTACATTTAGGGTATTGTGACTACAATACATGGCCTAGTGGATGATGTTGAAATCAATAATGGTAACTCTAGTAAAGATACCTTAAAGGTTTCCACGGAAGAGATACAAGAAGGAGGTGACCTTCTGGGGAGGACATATTCAATCAAAGATATTCAAGTATATTTAACAAGTAATTTAACTGTGTATTTAAAGATTAGGGCACCTTTAATATATTTATATACTCTGTTATTATTTTATAGGATGTTGGAGGTATCACCATTGAGACATGCCTATCAAAGAGTCTAACTTAGCATCTGAACAAGCTGCTAGTAAGCAACATGATCATATAACTGTTGATGCACAGATGCATTAGTTAAATATTTTTTGAGTTGTTATACACTTATGCATTTTGCTGGTAATTAATAAGTGTATATATTTTATAGGGATTCTTTTCTCAGATCCCAATAGAGCCATTTAAAAATACGGATCATGCTTTTGACACACCTACACATGAAGGAACTTCCGTGATGGTAGATGGAAAAAATGTCGGTGCACTCTCCGATATTGGTATTGCTTCTACTGCTGTTGGTGTCGATGTTGTGAGTGAAAAAACTGACGTGGTTAAAACAGATGATTCGAAGACAGAGATGCAACAAAATGCCGATGCTGACATTCATCAAGGTGATAAAAATGATCACCTTGATGACGAACAGACAACCCAGGAACTGTTGCGCTTATCTCAGTTTGAGTTGGCTGACGAATTGCTTTCTTCTCAAATTCATCTAATAAAAATTGTGATGACATTGCGTACGGAAATATGTCCTGGCCCTTATCAGATATACCCCTACATGACAAATTTTGGCTCAGCATCAGATTTGTATTATCACATATTTTCATATTTTATGATTGTATTATATTGCCTTTGTATTTAATGTTAGTTCATTGTATTCAAATAGGTAGTTTAGTAAAACTTACTGAAATATTTGACAAGAAGTATTCATTTGAGCATAATTGCATCACGGGGTCACACAATACCACACTCTTCAATTGTTAAACAAGGCAATATACCCGTGATATACATTCAATAAACAAGAATGTATATCACGGGTATTTGTGGACAAAGGCCCAACACGGAAGCCCAGCAAAGGCCGAGATATCGGAGCCCATCACGGGATTGGTATCTTGTACCAATCCTGTATATATGGTATATATATTTGATGTATATTATAGTGTATTTGTTACCTAAATTAGGATTATACACTTACCATAATTGTATAGTTAGAATTATGGTAGAATAAGGTTTTAGGAATAGAATAGGAATAGGATTCTCCTATTTTGTAACTTGTATAAATACCTATTTAATTAATGAAAATAATCAAGGTGATTATTTCTTTCATGGTATCAAGAGACTAGGTCTAACAAAATTTTCTCTCCCAAAATTTTGTACACTATTCGGCCGACCCCCCCCTCGGGTTTTCTCTTCCAAAATTTGTCTTCCGCTCTCAAAATCTCTCTTACTATTCCCAAATTTCCCCTCCTTCGTTGTTCTTTCAATATGTCTAAGAACAATTATCATCCTGCCCTCATGGTTTCTAACGTCAAGAACAGTATCCCTATTGTGCTTGAGATGGAAAACGTCCAATATGCGACGTGGGCAGAGTTGTTTAAAATTCACGCTATCTCCCATCAAGTTATCCATCACATAATTCCTCCCGCTACACCTCTTCCCGCGGAGGATCCTCAGTTATGGATTACTCTTGATGCTACCGTTCTCCAGTGGATCTATTCCACTATTTCGGTTGACCTTTTACAAACGATTATTGAGCCGGATACCACGGCTATGGCTACCCGGAATAGATTGCGTGACATATTCCAAGATAACCAACATTCACGTGTCGTCACACTCGAGCAGGAATTCTCTCTCGTTCGCATGGAAGAATTTCCAAACGTCTCTGCATATTGCAAGAAACTCAAGGAGTTGGCGGATCAACTCCGTAATGTTGGCGCACCTGTAACAAATAATCGTTTGGTTCTACAATTGGTTGCCGGCCTTTCGGAGGCCTATAATGGTGGTGAAACTATCCTTCGTCAAAGTAACCCTCTTCCCGCCTTTTATCAAGCCCGCTCCATGCTTACTTTGGAAAAAGCCGATTTGGCAAAAAAGGCGGCTACCGGAGCAAGCTCTATCTTCATGATGGCGTCCTCCCCAAGTTCTTTGGGTTTTGTTGAGAATTAGGGCCAAAACCATACTCATGGTGGCGGCAAAAATAATCGTAAGAATAATAACAAAAACCGCGGGGGTAAATGCGGTGGTTCCGGTGGTCAGCAAGCAGACAGTGGGCCCCGTCTAGTGAATAGTAGCCCACCGCCCCCTGGTCCCGATGGTGGGTCAGGCGATGGGTAACCGACCTTCGAGCCCAAAGCAACCAGCGGTGGTGGCCAGCGATGGCCCGGCGGCGCCCGATTCAGCGGCTTCTGGCCCGATTCGATCCGCCTGGAATACTTGGGCCCCGACCTCCGCACGCACCACGCAGCAAGCCCCACTCAGACCGATATCGAGGCCGCGATGCACACATTGGGGTTGACTCAACCGGACCCAAATTGGTATATGGACACCGGTGCCACTACTCACATGACTTCCGATTCAGGTACTCTCTCATCTTATTCCAATTTGAGCACCCCTCGGGGTATAATTGTTGGTAATGGCAACTCTATTCCAATTCAGGGTTATGGTCAGAAAATGTTATCTCCCCCCAATGCACCCCTTATCTTGAAAAATACCTTACATGTCCCCAAATTGATTAAAAATTTAGTGTCTGTCCGAAAGTTCACCACTGACAATTCCGTTTCTGTTGAATTTGATCCTTTTGGTTTCTCTGTGAAGGATTTCAAGACGGGGAGTCATCTCATGAGGTGTGATAGTAGGGGGGATCTTTTATCCTATCATGCCCGATTTCAGTCCATCGAGTCAAGCCTTGCCGTCAGCTTTTTCAGCCATTTCTCCTTCCTTGTGGCATGCTCGCCTTGGTCATCCGGGATCTTCTATTTTATCAGTTTTAGATAAAAATAGCTTTATTTCTTGTAAGGGTACGAGTCATACTCAAATTTGTCAATCTTGTTCGTTAGAAAAAATTGTTAAGTTGCCATTTGTGGACTCAAATTCTCATACTTCAAAGCCATTTGATATTATTCGTAGCGACCTATGGACGTCTCATGTTCTAAGTTCGTTAGGTCATCGATATTATGTTCTGTTTTTGGATGATTATTCTAAATTTTTGTGGACGTTTCCAATTGCCAATAAATCTCAAGTGTTTTCTCTCTTCATAAAATTTAGAGCATTCATTAGAACACAATTCGAAAGAGAAATAAAAAATATTCAGTGGGATAATGGGAAAGAGTATGACAATAGGGTGTTTTGGGAGTTCTGTGATAATAATGGGATCAATTTTCATTTTTCGTGCCCTCATACATCTTCTCAAAATGGGAAAGCCGAACGCAAAATTCATTCCATAAATAACATTGTCCACACTCTCTTACTTCATGCTTCCGTACCCCCATATTTTTGGCATCATGCTCTGCAAATGGCAACATATCTCCTTAACATAATTCCGTCCAAAGGTCTGACATATTCTTCCCCCCTCCAAATCCTATCTAATAAGAACCCTTCTTATTCTCATCTTCGGATTTTTGGGTGCTTGTGTTATCCGTTATTCCTATCCACCACAATTAACAAACTTCAGGCTCGGTCTACTCCGTGTGTATTTTTGGGTTATCCGTCAAATCATCGTGTTTATAAATGCTTTGATTTATCCTCCAAGAAACTCATAATTAATCGCCATGTCATTTTTTATGAAACCCAATTTCCTTTTACCAAAGTTCATACTCCCGAGCCTAGGTCGTATAATTTGTTGGATGACCAAATATCCCCGTTTATTATTCAGCATTTTTCGGACATCTCCCGCACCCAAAACTCTCCAAAGAGCCCATCGCCTACCGGGCCCCACCGCATCGCCCCACGTTTTCGCCATTGGATCGATCTCGGCAATTGGGCGATCCGGCCCAATTTTAGGCTGGTCGATGGATGCTCCAAGTTACCGATTTGGGCCAACAAGCCGACTGCCTGCTGGCCAGTCCGTCCCGAGCCCAACAAATTCCCAAAATTCACTCAATTCTTCCTCGAGTCATAGACCGGTCACTCGTAGTCAGCGGGGTATTTTTACACCTAAAAGATATTTTAATTTACATTCTGATGTCTCTAAATCCCCCTTGCCCCGTAATCCTGTGTCCGTCTTAAATGACTCTAATTGGAAATTCCTATAACTGATGAATATACTGCTCTTATTGATAATAAGACGTGGGAGTTGGTGCCCCGTCAAGCCGGCTACTATTCGCACTGTGCTTAGCTTGGCTCTTTCAAATACTTGGCCTATTCATCAGTTGGATGTCAAGAATGCTTTCCTACCTGGTGACTTCAAAGAAACAGTCTATATGCATCAACCGTTGGGTTTCAGGGATCCCAACCATCCTTATCATGTCTGTTTATTGAAGAAGTCCTTATATGGGCTTAAGCAGTCTCCACGGGTCTGGTATACAAGGTTTGCTAACTTTGTTTCGACTATTAGGTTCACTCACAGCAGGTCAGATAATTCATTGTTCATCTACCATCGTGGTTCGTCCTTGGCCTACATTCTATTGTATGTGGACGATATCATTTTGACTACCTCTTCCGATGCATTACGCCGTCTATCATGGCCATGCTCAGCTCTGAGTTTGCTATGAAAGACTTAGGGCCCTTGAGTTACTTTTTGGGGATTGCCGTCAAGCGTCACTCAAATGGTTTGTTTTTGTCTCAACGAAAGTATGCTGCTGAGATCATAGAGAGGGTTTGGATGTCATCTTGTAAGTCCACTTCCACTCCAGTTGATGCAAAACCCAAGCTTAGTGCCGCGGCAGGTGCACCATACGAGGACCCGACCCGCTATCGCAGTCTTGCAGGGCCCTCCAGTATCTTACCTTTACCAGATCGGATATTATGTATGCTGTTCAGTAGGTGTGTTTATTCATGCATGATCCCAGAGTTGAGCACATGAATGCAATCAAACACATAATTCGGTATATTCAGGGGACACTGGACTATGGTTTGCACTTGTATCCTTCATCTACATCCACACTTGTCTCGTACACATATGCGGATTGGGGTGGTTGTCCGGACACCAGACGGTCTACGTCAGGATATTGTATGTTCTTTGGCAACAAATTAGTCTCCTGGTATGCAAAGTATCAGACGACTCTATCCCGCTCAAGTGCAGAGGTAGAATATCGAGGGGTAGCTAATTTGGTCTCAAAATCATGTTGGTTACATAATTTTCTTTTAGAGCTTCATTGCCCCATTCAAAAGGCAACCTTAGTATATTGTGATAATGTTAGTGCCATCTACCTCTCAGGTAATCCGGTTCAGCACCAACGCACTAAGCATATCGAAATGAACATTCACTTTGTCCGTGAAAAGGTTGCTCGGGGGCAGGTACACATATGTCATGTCCCGTCAAGATATCAAGTTGCAGACATCTTTACAAAGGGTCTTCCCTCGGTACTCTTTGAAGATTTTAGGGACAGTCTCAGCGTTCGAAGACAGCCCGCTATGACTGCGGGGGTGTGTTAAACAAGTCAATATACTCGTGATATACACCCAATATACAAGAATGTATATCACGGGTATTTGTGGACGAAGGCCCAACACGGAAGCCCAGCAAAGGCCGAGATATCGGAGCCCATCACGGGATTGGTATCTTGTACCAATATTGTATATATGGTATATATATTTGATGTATATTGTAGTGTATTTGTTACCTAAATTAGGATTATACACTTACCATAATTGTATAGTTAGAATTATGGTAGAATAAGGTTTTAGGAATAGAATAGGAATAAGATTCTCCTATTTTGTAACTTGTATAAATACCTATTCAATTAATGAAAATAATCAAGGGAATTATTTCTTTCATCAATGATTTCAAAAATGGAGTTAGGGAGGGGCTACTTCTTAGGCACGACAACAAGTAAGTTATTTGATCTGGACTAATATCGATTAGTTTTACATAAATAGTTTCATAAATTAATTGGTATGTATTTTGTATTTAATTTATATAAAGCACAATGAGGACCATTACAAGAAGGGGAAGGTAATACTGCCGGCGTTCATGAAGTGTGGTATTCAAAAAATCATTGACAAGAACTGGTTTTACCTTATGGCAATGGATGGACAGATATGGCATGACGAGGTGCGGTCAACATATAGTATAGTGTATTTTATCATTTTCAGTGTTGTGTGTTTTAATATCTAACTTGTCCACTTGTATTTGCAGCACATTGATGTCATTTTTTACTACTAACGGAAAAAAATTAAGTATGAATCAAATAGCACATACAAGTTTACCACTATCGATCATATTTTCAAAACCAAAATTACTACTATTCACCAATCTTATGCTGACCCGGATTGTGGCACAAACGTAGCGACCCAGGAAGATCTTATATGTGAATACATGAATGACCATTATGTGTATTGCGCTTTCCTGTGGCATACAGTTGACAATGTATTTATTTCAGTCAACATGAAGGATAAAAATCACTGGGTGTTGGCACTCCTATCATTCATGGACAAACACCTATATGTATATGACTCGTCCCGCGCATCAGGCTATGATGCAGATGTGAAGGCTGAAATTGACATGTTAGCCTCACTCTTGCCAATATACTTAGAAATGAATGATTTCTATTGTGACAAGTAAGATATTGATTGGACTCAACACCCTTCATACCAAAAAAATCTCTGGCTCATAAATTTGAGGTTGTGTATGTTAAAAATTTGCCACAACAAAGACCTCAGAGCATGTATGTCAGTTTCAGATTCTTTGTAGTTACATAAACTCATAGCATTTGTAGTTTTAAATATAGTTTATTTCCTGTGTTGTAGGGACTACGGGATGTATGTTGCTGCATTTGCTGAGTATTTGAGTTTGGTAAAAGGTATTCCAACAGAAGTACTTGATGATGAAATACTCCGAGCAAGATATGGTGCACTTTTATAGGACTAGGCTAAGCAGAAGATGGAGGCCGAAGCAATAAGCGATAATGGGGCACCATCAAAGCCAGTTAGATCAAAGATAGATTTTGATCAAGTTGAAAAAATCATAGTTAATTAATTCTTTGTATTCTGGATTACAGAATATATTATGATGGTTTTAGTGTCTTTTTTTGTCGCATTTTCATGGCTAAAGACCACATTTTTATGTTGAATATGCACTGTGCAGTCACTTTATTATGAATACAATCCATTTTATGTAACATATTCAAGTTTTTTCATTACACAACTTTATTTAGTTTTCATTATTTTTCTGATTACATGATGTCCAATAAGTATCTTATGAATATAATTCGTATTTTTCAAGGTATTCAGGTTGTACTTTATCTGAATACAATAAATAATGAATACAATCATTATACAACAAAGTATTCAGATGTAAGTTATTCATTATCTTAATGTATTCAATTTGTAATGTATTTAGTATTTGATTGATATAGGCCAAATATTTTTCATGTAATAAAATATAAAACTGCTACAATATACCCTTGTGGTTTGACTCTTACTTAGCGGGAGCTTAGTGCATCGGGCTGCCATTTTTTTATTTTCCACGCAATACAATCATGTTGCAGTGTATTTATTTTTGAAATATAGTAAAAAATGAATACAATCATTAGAATACATTTACAACACAAAATTTATGAATTGATTACATTCATCAACATACACCTAAGAAAAATTAACTCACTAGAATATCAATTCATACAAATTTTATGTTGCAATACATCACCAAATAAATCATAATACACATCCAGCAAAATACACCAACATATTCAATATGATATTCATGTAGAATTGCTTTATTCAATTTCCGAAACTGACATACAAGAATAGAATCAGAAAATATTCATGTCATTTTGTAAGCGACTTGGTCCAATACAAAAAGTATTCGGACATTAGTAACTACATAAAAAATATTAACTACTTTCTTCGAGTTTCATTCCTACAAGAACGCCTATTGTGTCCAGTATGCCTACATGCACTACATAAATTTATTTGTTTACCGGTAGATAAAGGCTTATTGTGCTTCTTCTTTGATCTTTCAGGATGTCTCTTGTATCTTGGTGGCAAAGCTATCTCTTCGGAGATGTATATAGGTATCTTCCATTCACTCTCATCTGGTAGATGATAAATTGGGACATCATAAGTCTTCATCACAGTTTGCGATTTGTATAAGTATGAGCATTAGTCGTTGGTTGTTAGATTTTTTCTTTTAAGAACCACCAAAGCATGTGGGCATGGAATCTCTTCCATTTGGAACCTTCTACATCTACAAGTTTTTTATCAATAAAATAATGAAATGCCGTTCTTCATAAATTAGTGTGTGCAAGTACTCCGTTGATGGTATTATCTATCCAACAACAAACAAATTCTAGTTAAGTATAATATGTATTTATGAAATCTCCAGTTAATGTGTTACTATATTCATGTTTAATAAATTACATACTTAAAAAACTTTTATCAAAATACATGTGTATTCAATAAATACATAAGTACAATATTCATGTAGACAGTTACAAATATGTTATTTTTTGTACAATTGTATTCAACACACTTACAGATGTATACAACAATATACAGATAGATACAAGTATGTTATAATTATGCAGGTGTATTCAACAAATACAGATATTTAAGTTTTATACAAATGGATACAGTAAAAAATTCAGATTCTGCAATATAGAGAAATCAATTAAGTACATAAACAAATATTCAAAATAAACTGTCATGCATGAAGACTGATACTCGCTAATGGAGATCAACTCGTTGAACTTTTTTTCAGGCGTTGTGAATTTATATGAATCATTCTTTCGGTTAGTGCGATTCCATCTTCCAAACATCATCCTAACTTCTTCAAGAAAATCGAAGATAGGCAATTCCCTCGCTAGTACCCGTGCCTTGTTGATTGACTTAGCAATATTAGATGTCATTGTCCATCTTCGATTAGCTGGAGCATAAAGCCTAGCCCACTTTTTCCGTCCAGCTAGTTCCAAGTACTCTTTCACATGAATATCCACCTTCACAATCTTTTCCATTAGCATACCAAACTCATCCTGAATATAAGCTTTTGCCATTGAATATAACACCCCACTTAACACATTGCTACTCTTTCTATATTTCTTGTATACATTATTTCAAAGATGTCAAATGCACGCAAAATGAAGAACATTAGGATATACTCTAGATACATCCTTGATGATGCTTTCATGTCTATCAGATACAACACACATGTTCTCCTGTACTCCATCAGCTTTCTCAAAATATTCAAAGAACCATCTCCAAAACTTATTATTTTCAGAATCAATCACTCCATATGCTAGAGGCAGTATATTTTCTGCAAATATAGTTGAATGCATGCAAAAATTTATTGAGTTTATCTTCACAACTATATACATGTATGCAGAATTATAATAAAATGTATTTGACATACCTACACCATCTAACGTGCTAGCTGAAACAAATGTCCCATTGTACGCTGTTTTAAGGTGACTGTCGTCCACAACAACGATAGGTCGTCAACAGTCGAATAAATGCATACAGTGCTACAAATATATACTAAAACTCATTTTCAATCGATTCGTGCATTCTTATATGAGAACCTGGGTACGTTTTATCCAAAATATATACATATCCCGATAATTTCTTGTAAGAATCTGCTGGCTCCCCCCTCAACTCCATCAAAACCTTTTCTTTAGCATGCCAAGCGGTCATGTATGTCACTTTCACACCAAATTCATTTTTACCTCATCTAATATATCCCTTAGCGTATACTTCCTCTTATAGTTTGAAATTTTGGTCTTGATAGTGCCTGCTATTAAACCATTACTTGCTTGATATTGCGAATATACTTATCCTTCAATGGACATGTATGTTTGTCCAAAAACTCCCTAACTTTTGAACATTATTGATCTGTTAACACTCGAAGCCTTGAATTTTCACTCACATTGTTCAGATATGCATACAAGTGTATAACTATAAATCCAGATTTGTATACAAATACATTTAGTTGAATATTTATAGACATTGTACTCACTCAACTTAATGTATAAGTGTAATACCAACATTTTTAATACACTTAATTAATATACACAAATACAAATTTATAAACATATAAATTACATCATTACTATTTTGAAGGGAATTGACCTTATAGAATTCGATATCTCCGTACAAAATTGAAACCTATTTCGTATTGCATAGTTCGCTATCACATACTTTAAAGTATTCTTATCATTTTATATCTGATCTACCATCACCTCTTTGTGATTATGATTTGAAATGATAAAATGTTTGACCCCTCCGAATACAACTATTGGCTGACCAGAATTTAATGTCGCTAGTGGTATCGAATCACATGTATCCATAGTTTGTGTGTCATTTGGCATGTATTCTATTTGCGCTACGTTACTTCTAACAACACTTTCGTCCGACACACTATACTCACTCACCTTATCAGTTGTTGTGATTCACAACGGATACATGCCGAACTGTCTGTTTTCTTTCTTCAATGCAACATACACCCTGGCACTCATGTCGTTGTGTATTTCCATAGGCATTGAATTATCTTCGATCATATATTTGATATTAAATTTTTTGAAACTCATAGCTATTCTCACTTCATTTGCTATTGCAGCAACCAACTCCTCATACGAGGCATACTCTTTGAAAATAATTGCTTCAATAATGTAATTCACAGAAAAATTCCGATCGATCCAAATACTGGAATGTCGAATTAACGCCATTATGTTTGATATTTTTGTATTTGAATTCAGTACCGTAAAGCAGAGAGTTCAAAATCACATTTAAACTAGATCAATTAAATGATTATTTGATAAATTTAACATGAACATTAATTGAATTCAAAGTTTTTACCTGCACAATACAATATCAACGTTCATACTCTTGTATATTTGTTAATACGAGAACAATTCCGTAATTTTGGTATACGTCAAAGTGAAGGAATTCCGTAGAAACTCATACGAACAACACCGAATTCGATATACAGGAACGCACGCGATTTGCAGTTGAGATTGAGAAAATTTAATACATAGATTTGGTAGAATTGAATTCAATTTTTGAATTGAAGTGTTCTATTTCACGATATTACAACAATAACAACAACAATAACATATCCAGTGTAATCCCACACGGTGGGGTCTGGGTAGGGTAGAGTACGCAGAACTTACCCCTACATTGAGAGGTAGGAAGGTTGTTTCACGATATTGATGATGGAAATTTGAATTTGAACGTATGAAAAATAAAGAGCCGTGTTAAAATTTGAAAGATATTTTCATTGCGTGATTTAGGGAGATTTTACTGTGCTTGCCATGTTTAAAAGATCCTCCCTCACGATTTCAGCAGATTTTACTCGTTACAACGGATAAACAGTCGTTATATTAACATAAAAAATTTCGCTACTCTTTGTAAATATTAAAATTATAGCTATGAGAAAAAACCCCTAAATTATAGTTATTTATGAAATTTTCACAAAAATGTCCCCCTATCTTATTCTTATCTGTTTTCACCAATTTGTAAGTATTTTGAATGTTTTTCTTCAGTCCAAGTCAAAATCTCTATCTCTTCTCTCTCACACTGTCACGCATGGCTCCCCCCAACTTCTAAATCTCCTCCAGAAATGTTAAATTTCAACCATAAGTTCCAAGTAATACAGGATCAAATTCCAAATATTAATTTGTTATTTGTGCTAACATCAACGAAATCAAAGAGATCAATTTTGAATTTCTCCAACTTTTGTCAAGGTCTTCAATAATACGTTACGTATCCTTTAGTAAGTTACTCCAGAATCAGTGAAGAATCTTGAATATAAACATCAATATACAGATGTCAGCTGATTTATACAAGAACTAATAATTTATTTATGCATTTTTCTCATTTGATTTGTAAACTCCAAAGATATACAGATCTATACATCAATTGATTGTTTGTTTGTCACTGATATAGTGCTATTAATTGTGCGTATGTATGTTAGCGAATGTACCAGTGTATATACTTTGTGTGTATATATACACATACATATATGTATATACATAATACATATATGATATACATGTGTATAATAGTGGAGAAGGGTTTAAGTTTTTCTCATCAGGTGGTGTATATTTACCATATAATAAGTGTATATTCAATTGGTATATGTATAACCGATGTATATATACGTATAACAATATATATATAAAGTGTTTAATAGTGTAAAAAACAAAAAAAAACAAAGATACTTAAAGTACATGGGAATAATGTGTAGCCTTGGAAAAGACAAAAGTAAAAACTAGAAAAAGTTAATAGGTACTCTTATTTTATAAGTAGAAATTTATTTGGTCTATGCTAATTGCAAACTATTTGTTTAACATTTACATTTGCATAATGATCCCATTCGATACGTTGGTCATATCCGTATCAGGAAAGGGAAAATATTATAACTACAACCTATAACAACAGGTATTATGATTTTCAATATTGAAACAAGTAAAAGTAAAAACTTTACGCAAGGTATACCCTTTACACGATATACAATAAATAGATCCCCTCTCTTTCCAAGTAACAAAAACTATGAGGAAATTTCATAAATATAAGATTTTAGAAAGTAATCGAACTAAGTGGTAGGAGTATAGGTGAAGGGAAGAGAAATAATCGTTGGATAGAGATGGATGAAATCTGTAGATTTACTGAAAAAGTCTGAGTTTTGTGCACCTGAGCTACATTTTGTAAGGTTACTGTTAAATATACAATAGGTATACACGGTATACACATATCTTGTGTATACCGTGATATTCATGGAAACCCATCAAAAATGGGAATCTGTGATATACACGGTATACCATGTTTTTGGTAACAAAATATGTTGTATTAATTGTATATAATTAGCATTGTATACTTACCATAATTATAAGATCTTTGTACAAATAGAATAGGGTTTTGAGAGTAGAATAGGAATAAGATTTTCCTATTATAGAAATTGTAAATTGTATATATTCTCTTTCATTAATGAAAATAATAAAGGGATTATTTCTTTCATGGTATCAGAAGTCTAGGTTATTTTTCCTCTACTCAATCTCCATTCTCGTGGCACGGTTTCCGAGGACTTACTCTCGGTTCCGGCCAGTTCTCCTCTCCCAAATTACCTACATTTTCTTCCAAATCCCTCCATAACATCTTGCGTTGCTATTATGGCTAAGAACATGTTTCACCCTGCCCTTACTGTTTCTAACATCAAGAATCGCATCCCTATCATTCTTGAAATAGAAAACGTCCAATACGTGATGTGGGTCGAACTGTTCAAAGTGCACGCACGCTCGCATCAAGTCCTCCATCACATTATCCCCGCGGCTCCTGCGGATACGGGAATCCCTAAACTCAAGGATGATCCTCAATTGTGAACGACTCTTGATGCTACCATTCTTCAGTGGATTTACTCCACTATATCTATTGACCTATTGCAACCGATTATCGAACCAGACGCTATAACGATGGAAGCTTGGAATAGAGTACGTGATATATTCCAAGATAATCAAAATTCTTGTGCTGTTACCCTTGAGCATGAATTCTCCCACGTCAATATGGAATATTTTCCCAACGTTTCAGCATACTGCAAAAGGTTGAAAGAATTGGCTGACCAACTCCGCAACGTTGGTGCCCCCGTTACCAACGATCGTCTCGTCCTTCAGATGGTTGCAGGCCTATATGAGGCCTATAATGGCGTCGGTACGCTTCTTCGTCAGAGAAGTCCTCTTCCGCAGTTTTATCAGGCCCGTTCCATGCTCACTCTCGAAGAAGTCAAATTAGCAAAGAAAGCGGCCACTAGGGACTCGCCTGTCGTCCTGATGACCGAGTCCAATTTTTCTCCCTCCGTTTCCAACAATTCTGGTCAAAATCGCAATAACGGTGGCAGAAAAAAGGGTCAGAATCGTAAAAATAATGATAAAAACCATGGTGGAAACCGAGGTTGCAATAATGGGGGTGGAAATGGGCCTCGGGGCAGTGGGCCGTAAGCCAACTGGCCACAGCCCTGGGGCCCATGGTCGTGGAAATGGGCCAGTGGCCCTGGGCCCAACAACCCTATTTTCTGCCAGATTCAAACCCACTGAATCGGGCCTGGCCAAAGAACCCAAAGAGCCCAACTATTCCAGTCAACAGTGGAACCCGAGAAGTCAGTCTGGGCCGAGGCAGCCAACCGGCGTGCTTAGGCCTCGGCCCCACCAGGCCCACCACACAGCGGGACCCACCCATACCGACATAGAAGCCGCGATGCACACACTCAGATTAAATCCCTCAGACCTGAATTGGTACATGGACACCGGAGCCACTACCCACATGACGTCCGACCAAGGTACTCTCTTGTCTTATTCCAATTTGAGCAGTAATCGTGGTATAATTGTTGGTAATGAAAATTCGATTCTAATTCGTGGTTACGGTCATAAAACTCTGTCTCCCCCCCATCCACCTCTTATCTTGAAAATTACCCTTCATGCCCCTAAATTAATTAAAAATTTGGTGTATGTCCGTAAATTCACCACTGATAATTCTGTTTCTATTGAATTTGATCCTTTTGGTTTTTTTGTGAAGGATTTCAAGACGGGGATTCATCTCATGAGATGTGATAGTTGGGGAGATCTTTATCCTATCACGCCCACATCCGATCTCTCGAGTCCAACCTTGCCATCATTTTTTGCAGCCCTTTCTCCTTCCTTGTGGCATGCTCATCTAGGTCATCTGGGGTCGTCTATTTTGTCTTCCTTAGATAAAAATAATTTTATTTCTTGTAAGGGTACGCGTAGTACTCCGAGTTGTCAATCTTGTTCTTTAGGAAAAAATATTATATTGCCGTTTGTAGACTTTAATTCTCGTACTTTAATGCCATTTGATATTATTCATAGCGATTTATGGACGTCTCATGTTCTTAGTTCTTTGGGTCACCGATTATGTTCTATTTTTGGATGATTATTCTAATTTTATGGACTTTTCCGAAAGTGAAAAAATCTCACATTTTTTTTCACTTTCTTAAAATTTAGAGCATTCATCAGAACCCAATTCGAATGGGAAATAAAAAATATTTCATGTGATAATTGCAAAGAATACGATATTGGGGGGGGGGGGGTTTCGGGTGTTCTGTGCTAATAATGGAATCAATTTTCGTTTTTCTTGTCCTCATACGTCCTCACAAAATGGGAAAGCCGAACGCAAAATTCATACCATTAATAACATTGCCCGAACTTTATTGGTTCATACTTCCATACCTTTTTTTTGGCATCATGCCCTACAAATGGCTACATATCTTCTTAACATTCTGCCTACCAAAAGTTTGACATATTCATCCCCTCTTCAAATCTTATTTAATAAGACTCATTTGTATTCACATCTTAGGGTCTTTGGGTGCTTATGTTATTCGTTGTTTCCGTCCACCATAATTAACAAACTTCAGGCCCGTTCTACCCCTTGTGTATTTTTGAGTTATCCGTCTAATCATCGTGGTTACAAATATTTTGATTTATCCTCTAATAAAATCATCATTAGTCGCCATGTTATTTTTGATGAAACCCAATTTCCCTTTGCTAACGTGAGTAATCCTGTGCCTAGTTCGTATAATTTTTGGACGGGACCGTCTCTCCGTATATTATCCGTCATTTTTGGGACCTATCCCGCACCCAAAATCTGCCAACGGGCCCACTGCCCGCTGGACCTACAGTCCCGCCTCACCCCTCTGTTTCCAGTCCCGTACTTGGGCCATCTTCTATCCCAGTTTCCGTAATTAGGCCAGTTGCCCAGCCCAATACGGTAACTGGTCCAGTCTTGGCTTCAGGCACTGCTACAGTTTCCATTTCTGGGCCAGCAGGCCCACTGCCTGTTGGCCAGTCCATCATGTGTCCCAAAATTTTCCAAAATCCACCCCATTTTCCCTCGAGTCATAGACCGGTCACTCGTAGTCAACGAGGTATTGTTAAACCAAAAAGACATTTTAATCTAAATTCTAATGTTCTTAAATCACCCTTGCCCTGTAATCATGTGTCTGCTTTAAATGACCCGACTTAGAAAATTGCTATGACCGATGAATATACTGTTCTTATTGATAATAAGACGTGGGAGTTGGTGCCCCGTCCATCTGGTGTTAATATTATTCGGTCTATGTGAATTTTTGCTCATAAAGACAATTCTGACGGTTCTTTTGCAAGACATAAGGCTAGTCTTGTAGGTGATGGTAAGACTCATAAGGTTGGTGTGGATTGTGGTGAGACATTTAGTCCCGTGGTCAAACCGGCTATCATACGCACTGTGCTCAGCTTGGCTCTTTCGAAAGCATGGTCCATTCATCAGTTAGATATGAAGAATGCTTTCTTACATGGTAATCTTAAGGAGACAGTCTATATGCATCAGCCCTTGGGATTTAGGGATCCCAAATATCCTCATCATGTCTGTTTATTGAAGAAGTCCTTGTATGGGCTTAAGCAGTCCCCACGGGCTTGGTATAAGAGGTTTGCAGACTATATTTCGACTATTGGGTTTTCTCACAGCAGGTCTGATAATTCATTGTTCATTTATTGTCGTGGTTCTTCCCTGACTTATATACTATTATATGTGGATGATATTATCTTGACTGCCTCTTCTGATGCATTACGACATTCTATGACAATGCTCAGTTCTGAGTTTGCTATGAAAGACTTGGGGACCTTGAGTTACTTTTTAGGGATTGGTGTTTCTCGTCATGCAGGTGGGTTGTTCTTATCTCAATGCAAGTATGTAGTTGAGATTATTGAGCGTGCTGGATATAGGTCAAGCCATAGTAAAGGCCGAGTCTTTGATGGATTTCAAGCATGATAAGTCTGAAAAAGGAAAATGCAAGGAGACAAAAAATGTCAATGCTAAAGGTGGGGAAACCATGGAAAAATCAAGGAGATACAACAACACCTAAGACTCAAGATACCAAAAGTTTCACAACAAGAAGTCGATTGGCCGCCATGGCTATGCTGAGAAGAAAGCACAGATCGAGAAAAAGGGATGCTGCATATGTGGAGAGCCGCGCGGCTTCAGGAATTGTCCAGACTTAAAGAGTCTTAGTGCTATAGTGCGTGAGAGAAAGGAGAAAACGCAGAGAGAGACTTTAGGCGCAACACAATTGGCTATAATAGGCCTATGTGGCGCTGTTAAGAAATAAGTTATCCAGCCCGACGAGAATAACAATCAATATGTGGACCTCACCATCAACAACAAGTGCACTCGTGAATTGATAGACATTGGAGTGACTCACAATTTTATGATCAAGCCACAACGAAGAGACTAGAGTTGAAGCTCTCTCTAACTAACTCCCGTGTCAAGACCGTGAATGTCGAGCCACAAAATACTCATTGTGTAGCCAATGATGTGGGTGTCAAATTGGGTAATTGGAAAGGTAGGACAAACTTTATCGCCCAAACTATAGATATGTTTGATATTGTTTTTGGACAAGAGTTCTTCAAGCATTACCACACGATGATCATCCCCTACCTCCAACATCTCATAGTGTTGGATCTAAGAAGGAGCTTGCATGGTGCGTAATGTGACTATGCCGCATAGACACATCCAAGTACAACTTTCCGCTATGCAACTTATCAAGGGGTTCAAGAAAGGGGAGCCGACATTCATGGAAACCATTGCGAGTTTAGAGAATGATAATAGTAGCCAAGAGACACTGCCTCATTGCATAGAGAAGATGCTCGAAGAGAACAAAAATGTTATGCCTAACTACCTAAGCACTTGCCTCCTAGACGTGAGGTGGATCACAAGATTTAGTTGGATCCAGGGGATAAGCCACCCACATTCGCCCCTTATCACATGTCACTGCTTTAGTTGGAGGATCTTAGGAAGAAACTGAATAAGCTACTTAATTCCAGTCATATTCTCCCATCGAAGGCACCCTTTGGCGCACCGGTATTATTCCAAAAGAAGAAGGATGGATCATTGCGCTTATGCATAAACTATTCGACACTTAATAAGGTCACAATAAAGAATAAGTACCCGATCCCGCTCATTGATAATTTATTCGATCGACATGGACAAGCCATGTACTTTAGCAAGGTGAATCTTTGCAAAAGATATGACCAGGTTTTTCTTGCAGAAGGGGATGAACTGAAGACAACCTATGTAATGAGGTACAATGCCTTTGAATAGCTTATGATGCCATTCGGATTAACCAATGCACCCACCACATTTTACACTCTCATGAATGAGATATTCAATCCCTACCTATATCAGTTCGTGGTAGTCTACTTGGATGACATAGTCATCTTCAACAACACCTTAGAGGAGCACGTGGAGCACTTAAGAAAGGTTTTCCAAGTCTTGCTGGAGAACAAGCCATACAACAAGAGGGAGAAGTGCGAGTTCGCACAATCAAATATGTCCTTCTTGGGACATGTCATTAGCTATGGTGAGCTACGCATGGAAGAGGCTAAGGTTTGGGCTATCCAAGAGAGGGAGACACATACAAAGGTAACCGAGTTGTGATCCTTTCTCGGCCTTGTTTATTACTATCAATGGTTCATAAGTGGCTATTTAGGCAAGGCAACACCAATGACCGAGTTGCTAAAGAAGAACAAGTCGTGGATTTGGATAGAGCACTGCCAAAAGGCATTTGAAGACCTTTAGGCAGCCGTGATAAATGATCCAGTTCTGGCGTTGCCTGACTTTACAAAGACGTTCGATCTACATACAGATACCTCTAAATTTTCCAGTGGGGATGTTCTGATGCAATATAGGAATCCCATAGCGTTCGAGAGACATAAGTTGAACAAGATGGATCGATCTTATACTGTGCAGGAGAAAAAGATGACTGCTATTGTGCATTTCCTTTGGACATGGTGAAATTACTTGTTCAGGTCGAGGTACTTGTTCAAGACTGTCAATGTGGACACTAGCGCTTTACAGACACAAAAGAAGCTCATACCAAAGTAGGCTAGATGGCAAGATTTCCTAGCCGAGTTTGATTATGTGCTGGAGTACAACCCAGTAAGGATAATATCATGGCTGGTGCATTGAGTCAAAAGGACAAGCTTGCTGCCATCACTTCAACAAGTCGTGACATCCGAGAGGCTATAAATGAGGGCATGCAGCACGATCTGGTAGCCAAGTAGCTTATGAAGCTAGCCACCCAGGGAAAAATGAGGGCTTCTTGGGTGGAAAATGGTTTATTGCTTACAAAAGGTCGGAGGGTCTATATGCCAAAGTTTGGAGATATTAAGAGATGTATTATAAAGGAGAACCATGACACATTGTGGGCCGGTCATCCAGGCCAACGTCGCACTGAGGCATTGGTTGAGTCGGTCTACTAATGGCTGCGCATATGAGAGGACATAGAGTGCAATGTGTAGACTTGCCTTATGTGCCAATAGGACAAGGTTGAACAGAGGAAGCTCGGAGGACTTTTGGAGCTACTACCAGTTACAGAGTGTCCATGAGAGAGCGTGACTATGAAATTTATCACTTGTCTACTGAATTTCGACGGTTATTGCACTATCATGGTGGTCGTGGATAAAATTTTGAAGTATGCCCCTTTCATGCCCGCCTTACCAAGTTGTACAGCCAAGGAATCCCTTAAGCTATTTTTTAAGAATATGGTGAAGTACTCGGGCTTACCAAGGCATATCATCAGTGACCGAGACCACCATTTTAATGAGAACTTTTGGAGGGAGTTGTTCAATATCCTTGGCACGGAGCTACACTTTTCTACTAGTTTCCACCCATAGAAAGATACACAAATAGAATCGGTCAATGCCTTATTGGAGTATAATTTGAGGATAATGTGAGTGCACATCAGAAGAATTGGGCAAGCTTCTTAGACATAGCCCAATTCTCCTATAACCTGCAACGGAGTGAGTCTACATGGCAGATACCATTTAAGCTAGCCACATGTCAACAACCACAAACTCCACATTCACTACTAGCAGTATTTGAGGATAAAAGTTTGGGAGATTACAATATGGCCAAGGGGTTTGAGGAGTAGCTTAACACTGCTAAGTCCTACTTGGACAAGTAAGCGAAGAAGATGAAGAAGTTTCCCGATCGTAAGTGTCGTTCCACAAATTATAAAGTTGGAGATATGGTTTTGATGAAGTTTAATCTGAGGCAATTTAAGGCGCTACTGAATGTTCACCAGAACTTAATATGAAAGTATGAGGGGCCGTTTAAGATTGTTTCCAAGGTGGTCAAGATCTCATATAAGTTAAAGTTACCACCTTCATTTTAAGATTCATCATGTCTTCCATGCCAGTGTGTTCAAGCCATACCATTAAGACATGGATGATCCAAGTAGAGGCCAGTCAAGTCACGCACCTATTACTATCACCGCCTCTCATGATTTATCATTGATTATTAGGCAGCAAGAAGAGAAGGGAAGAAAGCCACTGCCATGTTCCTCATCCATTGGAAGGGGCAATCACTGGAGGAGGCTGCATGAAAGCGATATAAAGACTTGTGGTAATTCAAAGACAAGATCCGAGATTTTATGCAACAACAATGCGCCGCAGTCGTTGCAACATTAGGTGGGGGAGAGTTTTGTGACCCACCACATCATCATGCCACATAGTGCCACTTAGCACAAATTTTATCCACGTGGATGCTTACATAGGAAAGATGCTAGCATATGTGGGAAAATTCCATAGCCATGTGAGCTTCCTTAGAAGTCTCTAGATTTTTGTGAAAATATCTAGGAGAACTTTCTTGGAAGACCTTAGAATCCTATGGATTTGAATGAAAGGTCCTTCGAACTTTCTATCTTAGTAGATAATTCTAGAGAAGTGGCTTCTTTGTAAATATGTAAGGACTTATACAATAATTATAATTTGTATCTAGTTCCTAGGAGAGTAGTATAAATAGAGGGGCAATCATTTGTAAAATCATCAAGAAAAAATCATTCAAGTTCTCTACAATACAAAAGCTTTCTTTTAGCAAATTTCTCGTCTTCCTTATCTACCATTTTCTTAACGATCTTGAGCGTAGTAATCTAGGCTGACTTGGCATAGCAAGATCACGAGCAAGTTGTCAAGTGCCCCACGTGCACTTAGTTGAAGACTAAGAACGTGACATAAGGAATAAAAAAAATTCAAGTTATATATAAAGTGGGTCAAAATGGGTAAGAAGGCAAAATATGAGCCAATTTTGATTGCATTATTTCCCTAGTTGATAGAGAGAGTAATTTTTTCTTATTTTTATGTAATCGTTATTCCGTTTATACTCATAATTCTATTAAATCTTTGTATCTTTGTGATAACGTTGCCATTTAATTACTACTTTTCAATTTGTATAGAGATAATGTTTTTAAGAAGAAGTTGAACGGATTTCCATATGTTCGCCTATAATGTTCCTTTCTCCAAAATTTGGATTCCGACATAACTCATAACTGGTGTCATTTTCAAAAGTAAGATATTAAGATATGAAGTAGTGAAGTAATCGTAGGGTTACTTACAAGAAACAAGAATACATAGTTCAGAACTAATAGTTCTCCAAACAAATCTTACAAAGAGAGTTGCACTGGGATTCGGAACGTGGAGAAGTTTGAAAAGTGACTTATGATCTGAGAAAGAAGAGTTAATTATGCTAAGCACCCTTATAATATTATTTAGTTTTGAAATATCTATTGTATTTTAAGTTTAAATTAAACACTCTTTATATTTATACTATGAGGTATATCCGCAATTAAGTATATTAAAATATAATATTTAAAAAATAAATTAAATTATAAATAAAAACCTTTTACGTATTTATGTTTAATTTATTTTTAAAATCTTACAATTTTCATTCAGACATTTGATTAAAAAACATAGGAAACAGTTTTTTACATGCTTGTATCTTTTAAAATTCATAAATAGGAAATGAATACAAACGGCTTAATAAGATATACCAACTATTAATAATAACTTTCTTGCACTTTAAACATGTAAGTTATTCTTTCACTTCAAAATTATCTTCAATTTACTTAGCTAGATGGATTTCAGTTGTATAGGATTTTCATTATGTACGAGGTTTATATATTTTTAAAAATAGGGATAATATCATTATGCTTAAGCTAGCGTTTGACCATAGATTTTCAAAAAAAAATTAAAAATTTGATTTGGATGAAGTTTTCCGAAATTTGAAATGTGTTTGGTCATAGTTTTCAAAATATATTTCACTTCTTTTTAAAAAAAAGACTTATACTCATAAGTTTTAAAAACTATCGAGAATACCCGACCATACCAAATAAATATACTTGCTAATCCCAAATTATTCTCATGTGTTCTAATTTTGATATTGAATTTGTGCAAACAAGTGACGTCTTTGGATATGGAGACTTAATAATTAGTTATTGAATATTGCAAGCAGTGACATAATTCTTGGGATTAAAATAATAGTGACTACTTAGGAGATAACTTCAGGCCTTCAAATAATTATTACGTTTTGAAGTATTCTTAATTAATAGGAGAAACATGGTAAATACGGATTAGTTGAGTCATAAATAGATGGGGCATTTTTAAAAAATATAAAAGTTTCAGGTATCTTTTATAAAATTTTAAAAGATCAATGGATAGATCTTGGCTCAAAAATATGTATGAATCGGAATTTGGGATTTGAAGATTTATTTTCAAAGTATATCAAAATTTTATGATCAAATAAACATTTGAAAAAATATTTTGAAAAAATGCTTCCAAAATTTATGGCCAAACAGGATCTAAGAGTTTGGAAGGTAAAAGTAACTTGCCAAATACTTTAGTATCCTAATCACTACATAAAAATTAAACTCTTTCCATATTTCTTAATTTTTCATTTGCAGATGTAGCAATAAGTACTTGTATTCTCTTCATTAATAATATGAGATGAACAGACAGTTCATGTTTCCACGCACGGATCGACCGATCAAAGCCTTATTTTAACTAGGGATGGCAACAGATAGGATCTGGACCGGATCCTACTAGATCGAGATTCAGATTCGTTTTTCATACATGGATTCAGATCCATCGGTCCATAAAAATCATATCCAAATCCGGATCCACCGGGTCCACGGATCAGATCTGGATCCACATGTAAATTTTTTTGCCTTGCTAAGAATTTTTTTTGAACTGACAAACGATTTTTACTTAGCTAACAGTTTACTGTGTTTCAATTTTCAAATGTTCATATGATATATTTTGTTCGTTGTCTCGTTTTGATTGTGAGCTATTAATTGAAAATGTTGGACAATGACAATAGTTGTAGAAAATGCTGACTAGTATTTCCACAATGCAGAACTTGCATGTGCTTAGAATCTTCACAAATGAAGTGAATATAATTTTAACTACTTGTCTATGAAGATGTTAGTCATTCAGTAATATAACATTGATTTTATTATCGAAGTTACCTCTTTATTTTTTGGTTTTTGAGTTAACGCGAGGATAAATTAAACTTGCAAGGATGTGCTTAACAATTTTAAGAAAAAACTTCTAAAATTACATTCTAGGTTATGAATATATTTAATAAAAATGGATCCACGGATCGGATCTGGACCGGATACGGATCTCAAATACAAGATCCAGATCCAGATTCGATCCGTCAAAAATGGATCCGAGTCCGATCCGGATCCGTTGGGTCCAAATTTTGAAGATCCATATCCTTTAAAACGGATCTGGATCCACCGGATCCGGACCGAGTCCAGGATCTACTGCCATCTCTAATTTTAACCCTCTCAACTAACCCAACACAACCCCAAAAAATAGGGTAAGGCCTCCCTACCGAGTATCGGCCCATGAACGGGACCCACTACCTCACTACCACTGGATAGCTCCAGTACTCATAGCTAAAGCACACAAAGGAAATACTATTAGAAAAAAACCCATTTGTCCCCCGGGCATAGCTGGATGACAAAGGAGGGAACTTAAAATCCAGTTGGAGATCTGCAGCGTGGGTTCGAACCCTGATGGAATCAATTTGCTATCTTCTGGGGTAGGACATTATAGGTGATATCAGTTGCTCTGTTCTCAAACCCTAGTCATTTAGGCACATCTCGTGATTTACTGGTAGTAGTGCCGAGGGACCGGGACTACTATCTCTATAAATAGTATGGCGTAATCCGAGAAACTGGATAACAACAAAAAAAGAAAAGAAAAGAACGCATCTACAGAAAATAGTTACTACCCTTGGAGATTCTCACTAATCATCAAACTGTTTGGAAAATGATTCAACCACCAGTACCTGCAAGGCAAACTCACGGACCTATAGAAACTAGGGGTGAGCACGGGTACAGGGTACCCAGATACCCGACCGAAACCGATACTAACGGGTAGGTTCCGGGTAGATATATTATAATAACGGGTAGGGTCCGGATAGTAAAATTAGGAACCGATCAATGTCGGGTCCGATTCCGGTTCCGGTTCCGACAAATAGAGACAGGGTACTCGGACCCGGAATCGATATCCGGAACCTATAAAATATTAAATATTTTTATTTTTTTTAGAAACATTTGGACCACTTTTAACTTTCTCCAAAATTATTTGTTGCACGCCTGCACATTGATTTTCCCCACCCCAAGACGTAAATATTTTAGCTTTTTCACCCCTTTATTCTAGAATGCTCTTTGTGCCCTAAGAGAAAACACCCAAAACTCTCTCAATAACAATGGCGTTTTAGCTACACCACCGAGCTTCATCGTCGTCGTTGTTGAAGCTTTCTCTCAGGTACTTTCATCGTTGTCGTCATTGAAGCTTCACCTTTGCCTCTTTCTCTCCTTTGGTTGTGTTCACGTCATTCCTAAAATGTATATGGGTTCATATCTAACTCTTCAATTTCTTTTTAATATCATATGCTTCTGTTCTATTTCAGGCGATACTCATCTTCAATTTGTATTACTTTTTTATTTGAAATGTAAATCTATTTTTAAAATTTGTGTATATTTTTATAGTTGTGAAGATGAAATTTAGGGATTTACTAGTATAATAAAGCTTTTCTTTTGTATCGAAGAGCTTATGAACACGAAAAGAAGTTTAATTAAGATATTTTCAAATTTATTTTGAAATCAACACGTTCAATTAATTGAGTGTCAAATTTAGCTTGCAATTTTAGGTTTTGGTAACAGAATTAGCTTTTCTACAATGAATAAGTTTTCTAAAACTTCTTATAAGGGTACTAAAAACTCCGATTGCAGGCTAAAAAACTACTTGATGAAATTATTTTAGAACTCTTTTTTATTCTCATAGGCTTAAAAATTGTTGCTTAATTTGTGTTTTTTATTTCTGTAGTGCAGGAACCTACCGGACCTGAGGTCCAGGTAGGTTCAGTAATGATTGCTACGGGTAGGTTCCGGGTAGTAAATTTAGGAACCGGGTCCGGGTAGGTTCCCGGGTAATGATTGCTACGGGTAGGTTCCGGATAGTAAATTTAGGAACCGATCTTTTATCGGGTAGGGTCCGGATAGTTAAAAAATATTAGGGTACCCGGACCCGCTCACCCCTAATAGACACTAAAAGAGAACCTCACCCTAATCGATCTAGGATGGGGTTCCTTCATAGTCAATTTTGGCCAAGAGGAAAACATGGAAAAGATTCTCCATGAAGGCCCGTTGTTTATAACGTTACTTTTTCTCTCTGTGAGAAGATGGGAACTGAACTTTGTACCGGCAAAGTCAAGATAATTTATAATACGTCCAAATTACACCCATTTAAGTTACAGATATAAAACAGTCATTGTCAAATATATAACCCGCCAAGATCGTGTATCAAATCTCTCAGGAAATACGATGGAGTTACTATTTTAGAATTGGACTTTAGCTTTAGTCTCTATTTCTAAGGTGACAAGTTTTATGATTGATTTGTTAATAATTGGCAAAATTATTAGATTAGCAGGTAATTCAATAAGTTGTAAAATTTATGGGAAAAGGCATTAGGGTTGTAGTCCCTCAAATTAAGTAATGAAATTGGGTATATATTTATGCAAGTTTGAATAGCTTTGTACTATGTAATAGTGGGGGCTAATTTGCTGGTGGGGATTTCTCAATACACATATTAGATGTTACACGTAGACTTTCTCAAGTCTAAGATGCAAAATCATTTATTATCCACTATTTTTTTTCTAGTCAGATCCCGGATCAATTAAACGGAGTTTAAAGTTCCAAGTTCTAGTTAAGTAATTCTTTTCTAAATTCAAATTTTCTTTCTCAGGAAAGACAAAGAAATAAAACATTAAATAATGTTTGCAATCATTAAATACATTTAAAGTTTCAGCTAAGCTGAAGCCAAGTGTTGATGACTTGTTGAGCTTGGGTTGAATTAAAATTTTGATAATTAACAAACACTATACAAGAATGAGTGACAACTACATAAGAACAGGTCCCTTGGAGTACTAGTTATGCTGAGCTTATGTCGGTCTTGATGAATGACCAAAGAATCAGGACTCTTAAGTCTCTTGAAGGAACTGGTTGTACTGAGGTTGCAAAAGTATTGTGCAAACATTAAAAGAACTAGGTCCTTAGCAGACTGCTAATCAGAAGTTGCGAAGCTGAATTCTAGTGTAAGATAGATTCCTTGAAGAAATTGATTTATGGAGAAAATATGTTGCATCAAGGAATTAACGCCCAATAAAGAAATATTACAATATTTGTACATATGGAAAGAGCTTTGGAAATAGGGTAAAACAATTGAAAGCTGAGGGGACAAGGAAAATAAGTTTGACTTGGATTGAGTTTTTGTGTCACAATCCCTTTTCAGAAATTGTGGTGGCACCTATATAATCTCACCAGCAAGCGAACCAGTCCCAATCATTCACATGATATAACACAAATAAAAGCGGAAGATAACACAATACTACATAAGCTGTCTGATAATATAAATGCGGAAGATAATAATAAGTCTTATACATCCAAAAATAACCCCAAGCGATCTAGTCTGTGAATATAAGAGCTCTATAGTGCGATACAAGTCTGAAATGGGCAACAAAGTGCCAAAATTGAATACATAGTCTGAACATATATCTTAATTACGAACAAAAGACAATAAATAGAGAAGGAGCATCCAAGGGTATGCTGGAGGTAGCATTCTTACCCTGAACACTGAAGGTCAACTGCTATGACTCAGCCATGTGATCCTGCGGAGGTGGAAGGTATTTAATCTGCATCCAAAAAAAATGCAGCAAGTATAACATGAGTACACAACGTACCCCCGTAGACATCATAGGCCGACAATAACGGAAGATACATAATCAGAGATAAATACCAAGTTGACACCAAGTAACCCTAAACTAATAGTTCAATAATTCAAGTAGGTCATATAGCATCATGCGGTTTACAGAGTCCAACAACAATCCAAGTATCAAGTCGTATGTATAATCCTTTCAAATTCAGAATCCAACCAAGTTATCAACAATCACTCAAATACAAGTTGAACCACAGTTTATCAATGAAATGACATAAGTATGTATGATATAAATGCTATGCATATGCAAGGTACCTTTCTCAACCTGGTACACAGTACGTCAAGATTTTATTATGATTCATACACCCATGGGATCCCGCGAAGTCCATATATCGCTCCTAACCAGCCGGAATTCCACACACGAATCTAGGTAGAGCCCAAGACTCATTTGTCGAGCCTCATCATGTTGCAGGCGTGCAACTCCGCTCCCCGCGTATCAATATCATCTCAATGTGCCATAATCTCATAGTATTTTTTACCTTTTCGATTCTTGGACCCACAACATAACCATACCACTCTTACATCAATATCATAAAACTATGAGTGTATGAATGCAATGACAATGTAAGGCAAGATATCATGATATAATGAGATGCAATCAAGTATAGAGATGACATATCACATGCTTTCAGAATTCCATAGCACATATACAATTTATGTCAAAATCAGGATATCATATTGAAAGCATGTGTGATGAGTAAGCAAACAATGTCAACCTTGGCGACAAGACCACATATGGCTACAAGCCCAAATAAGCAGCAGTCGAAACCAACACAAGGCAGATTCTCCAAATCATCCATCATCACATTTCAATACTGGTACCCACTCAAACGTTCATCATAACTTGCTGAGTGGGACCCCCAAACATGCCCAATACCCTTCAATATTTATAACTAATTACGCACTTCTATCGAAGTCTAAAAAAAATAAACCGTAGCCTACCTTTGGGCCGAATAGGAGCGCTACGCGATCAATCCTCGGTGATAGCCTTTCCATTCCTCTACGCCACGTGATAATTGAAGTCTATTGACACATATTATATCATTAATATCAAGCTTACACAACATATAATAGGACTTTAAATACCAATTCCGGGCCCACGCAACCAAGACTCGAACTTTAATAAACAATTACCAAGAATACATACTAGATAGTCATATCCTTAAGTTAATTGGAAATCTATGCACATTTGAACTCTCAATTGAACAATATTAAAAAAGCCCCAATTTGAAACCCTAGAAATTTCCCCCAATTGGAATAGGTTTCAATAACCAAATTAAGTCTTAAAACATGATCCTCTAACAATATCCATCACTAATTCACAATAATACAAGTAAACTAATCTATAAACCTCCATTAATTAATAACATAACTCTCTTATTCTTACAAGAAGGCATAACTCATCTTCCCCAACTTATATTCATATTATATCACCATTAATAAAGAACAGAAGCATAAACTTAATTCACAAAGGAAAAATCACTTACCCCAAGGATGAATTTGCTCTTAGACCTCTTAAAATGCTCTATGTCGGCTTTAACTTCGAGACTTTCTATTTAGGGAAAAGAATTTTGACCTAATGGAATAAATAGGACACCTAAACAGTGATTCTGCCAAATAGTGATTCCGCCTCGACGGAATTGACTTCGCTGGAGCAAATTCGCTCCGGCAAACAAAACCCGTTGAGGTGGTGTCACTTGATACCTCTCCTCAGCGCCATAGCGAACTCGTATCTACGGTGGAGGACTCGCCTCGGTAGACAAACCCTCCGTCACGGTGGAAACTCACCATCTCTCAACCCTCGCTTTGACAAGCCAACATCCCGATGAGGCGGATCCGCCGAAAACACTTTTAGACCCCCTAGACACAAACCAAAAATGTCCGTCTAAGGTAAATGGTGCAACGAACTCACTCGTACCCTCGTATTTATCATTTAACCAAGCTAAGACATACTTTTAAAGAATCGTCCGAGAGAAATCAAGATCCAAACTTTACAAATAAGGCCACAAAATACATCTAATTGCTTCGAGAATTGAACCAATAACTCGACTAAGTCATAAATGACCCTCCGGAAGTACTGCCAACGACGTAACGCAAAAATGAACCCATTTAGCCAAAAGTCAATTTTGAGTCAAACTATTTAACTCTAAGTTTTAATGTTGAGTTTTTCATCCGGAATGCATATAAATGGACCTCGGAATTCGTGCCTCCTATGCCCGCACATCACAAACTGCACACATAGTCTACGGAAAGGGTCAAATAAGCAAACAAGGGTCTTTAGCTAAAATTGACCGAACGGATCGTTACATCAGATACAAATTAAAATAACATTCATCATCGAACAGAGAGAAACAAATAGAGGGAACATACCAGAAGTATTGAACAAGCCAGAATATCTGCTCTGCATATCAGACTCGGTCTCTTAAGTCGCCTTCTTAACATGACGATGCCTCCACTGAACCTTCACAGAAGTTATCTCCTTCGATCTCAACTTCCTCACCTGCTTGTCTAAAATAGCCATAGGCTCCTCCTCGAACTCCAAATTCTGATCAAGCAACACGAAGTCCCACTGAATGATATAAGAACTATCGTCATGATACTTCTTCAGCATAGATACATGGAAAATTGGATGAACGCCTAAAATATCTGGTGGAATAGCCAACTCATATGCCACCTCCCCAACTCTCTAAATAATCTCAAAAGGCCCAATATACCTCAGATTTAACTTCTCTCTCTTCCTAAACCTCATCACACCCTTCATGGGTGAGACATGAGAACTCTATCACCAACCATGAACTCCAAATCTTGGACCTTCCGGTCCGCATACTCCTTCTGCCTGCTCTGAGCTGGTAGGAGCTTATCTTGAATCATCTTCACATTCTCTAAAAAATCTCTCAATAGGTCGGTACCCTAATGTCGAACCTCGAACACATCAAAATAACCGAATATAGATCGACATCTCTTACCTTATAAAGCCTCTAACAGTGCTATATCAATATTAGAGTGATAGTTGTTGTTGTACGAAAACTCTGCCAAAGGTAAGAACTGGTTCCAATGACTACCAAAATCAATCACGCAGGCTCATAACATGTTCTCCAATACTTGAATAGTCTACTCGGACTGACCGTCGGCCAGAGGGTGAAATGTTGTACTGAGATCCAAGCGAGTACCCATCTCCTTTTGCAAAGTCCGCCAGAAATGTAAAATAAACTGAGTACCCAATCCGAGATGATAGAAATAGGAACCCCATGAAGATGAACAATCTCACATATGTAGATCTTAACTAACTTCTCTACATTATAAGTCATCTAGACCGGAATGAAATATGCGGACTTGGTCAACCTATCAACAATGACCTAAATAACATCAAACTTGCACAAAGTCTTGGGCAACCCAACAACGAAATCCATGAAAATACTCTCCCACTTTCACTCGACATTGGGCATCTTTTGAGACACACCACTGGGTTGCTAGTGCTCATACTTGATCTGCTAAAAATTTTGACACTGAGACACAAAATCAATAATGTCTCTCTTCTTCCTACCCCACTAATAGTGCTGCCTCAGATCACGGTACATATTAGTAGCACCTGGATGAATTGAATACCTAGGGTTGTGGGCCTCCTCCATAATCAATCTGGTCAAATCACTCACACAAGACACACATACTCTACCCTTGATCCTTAGAACACCCTCACTATCAATCACGACCTCCTTGGCCTCACCACTCATCACATTGTATCAAATTTTGCACAACTTCACATCATCATACCCGTAAGTTCGAATCTGATCCAAAAGATACGACATCGCCTCCACACAAACCAAAATCCTACCTGGATTCGAAATATCAAGTATAACAAAATATTTAGCTAGAGAGTGGATCTCCAAGGCCAAAAGACGCTAAAAAAACCAAATAAGTTAAACACTCCATGCTGATTTCCTTTTGGCTTAGGGCATCCGCCACCTTATTGTCCTTATCTGGATGGTACAAAATGGTTATGTCGTAATCCTTCAGCAACTCCATCCACCGACGCTGCCTAGAATTCAAATCCCTCTGATTAAACAAGTGCTGAAGAGTGCGATGGTTGATATACACCTCACAATGAATGCCATGTAGGTAATACCTCAAATCTTCATGGCAAACACAACATCAGCCAACTCTAAATCATGAACATGATAGTTCTTGTCATGCACCTTCAACTGCCTCGATGCATAAGCGATAACCATAACCTCTTATATCAACACACAACCCAACCCAATCCTAGAAGCATCATAATACACAGTAAAGTCCTTTTCCTCCACCGAAGGGATAAAATCAGGATTATGGTCAAAAGAGTCTTGAGATTTTGAAACCTCTCCTCACACTGATCAGACCACTAAAATGGAATTTTCTTCTGAGTCAAGCATGTCAGATGCGAAGCAATAGAAGAGAAACCAATGACGAACCGAATGTAGTAGCTAGAAAGACCAAAAAAACTTTGAATATCCATCACAAACTCCCATCCTTAGACATTACGTGCCCCAAGAATGCTACCGAACTCAACCAAAACTCACATTTTGAAAACATGGCATATAGCTTCTTCACTTTCAAAATCCCAAAGACCACTCTCAGATGACGCTCATAGTCATCCCGACTCTTCGAATATATCAGGGTGTCGTTAATGAACACAATCACAAAAGAATCCAAGTACAACTTGAATATCCCATTCATCAAGTCCATGAATGCTACGGGGGCATTGGTAAGCCCAAATGACATCACTAGGAACTTATAATGCCCATAATGAGTTTCAATATCCATTTTGGGAACATCTTCGGCCCAAATCTTCAGCTAATGATACCCAGATCTCAAGTCAATCTTCAAAAATATAGAATCACATTGAAGCTGATCGAACATGTCATTAATACACGAAATTAGATACTTGTTTCTGATGGTGACCTAGTTTAACTGCCTATAATCAATGAACATACGCATAGTGCCATCCTTCTTCTTCACGAACAAGATAAGAGCTCCCCATATAGATACACTCGGTCGAATTGAGCCTTTACTCAACAAATCCTAAAGATGCTCCTTCAACTCCCTCAACTCAGTTGGAGCCATACGGTACAGAGTGATAGAAATGGTTCAAGTACCCATCTCAAGATTAATGCAAAAGTAAATATCCCTGTTTGGCTGCATACCCGGTAAGTCTGAAGGAAAGACCTCGACGAACTCAATAACTACTAGAACTAACTCAAGAGAGGGAGTCCCCGCACTAGTATCCCGAATATGAGCAAGATAAGCCAAACAACCCCGGTCCACTAAGTTCCTAGCCCCAATGAATAAATCACTTTCTTAGGAGCACGGCTGGGAGCGCCTCTCCACTCTAACCTCGGAAGACCAGGCATAACTAACGTGACCGTCTTGGAATAATAGTCTAAAATCACATGGTATGGTGATAGCCAATCCATACCCAATATAACATCGAAATCCACCAAATCTAAGATAACCAGATCTAACTAAGTGTCATAACCCATGAAAGTAACTACATACATGCGATAAACAGTATCTATAATCACAGAACCACCGACTGGTGGAGACACACGAATAGGAACATAAAGCATATTGTTACGGTTCACTTTTATGCTGGTGAAGGAATAAAAGATACTAAGAGTTTGGATGGTGCTCTAAGTCAGATACTGTTTTTAGAGTCGCCACCTAATTTATAGGTAAATTAGGAAAACTAGTGTGAAAGTAATTATTGAAAGAGTTTAAAAAATCCTATCTAAAACAGAGTCAAGGTAAGGGTTCTGGTGATCATCCGGGGAAGGTGTTAGCACCCCGGTATTTAAGGATCCATATAATACGATTGATCTACAGGCTCTAAAACATGCTTTGAAATGATTAAAATTGCTTAAGGTTTAAAAATCCGCAAAATATACTTCTCATTTCATTCATCCGAAACTCAGAGTTTTGTTTTGAAAACATAGTGTTAGGCTCCCACCCAAAATAGTATGCACAAGGGTAGTTTTGTCAATTTTGTTCTCGGAAAAAGAACACTAAAATGCAATTTTAAGTAAAACTTCACATTTAGTCAAACCAAATTGATTAATTCACACTTGCATTTTTGAAATCATCTCAAAGTTTTTTTAAAGGAGTAAAATTCATTTGAAGTGACGAGTTTGTTTTTTTGACAAAGAAATATAAAATAATTTCTTCTATTCTTTGCATGCCATATTCCCAAAGTCAAACCATATCTCACATTACAAAACTCTTAACTCAACATCAAGTCCAAGATAAGTTCTTTAAAAGTCCAACATTGTTTAATTGGGCTTAGCCCGCATGACTATCTAAAATGTTAGTTTTCAGCCCAAATTATAACCCATTGGTTTAAGTCACTCAGGCTCATATTTCGGGTCCTTCAAATGTTAAACACTCCGTCCATTTTAATCCCAAAGTCTAGATTCAATTTTAAGATCTGAGTCATGAAGTTTAAAGTCCCTGCAATCAGTTTTAAAACTTAGTTCCTCAAAAAGAAGTTTTGAAATCTAATTTTGGTCTAGAAAATCAATCCAGTTTTATGTCTAGAAATCAATTGATTTTTTTCAGTAAAAAACAAGTTTTTTAATCAATTCCCAGATTTTAAAAAAGTTTTGAAATCTAATTTTGGCGATCTATCTAGACGATCTACGTATGGTTTGCCTATCCTAAGTTATAACCATAAATTAAGGTTCCAATAATATCAAAGTAGTTTTATTACAACAAATACACACACACACACATATATATAATGAATAAAGTGAAAAGGGGGTTTAGGCTGGTAGGCCTACAGAAGCCCACCAGTTGTCTATTTTCACCAATTACTTGATCTTTAATGCAAATATTAGCTTTCCTTGCGTTTTACACTCGATCAAAATGGGTCTGATTGGGCCTCATCCTAATCGGCTAAGTGTCAAATGCACTCAAACTCGTCTAAATGAAGTGATGGGTCCAGTAAAGCCCCATCTCGTTGTAATGCAGAGGGGGAGAAGAAGGCATAAACAAATATACTAGTTAGAAAGCATCTAAACTCATCTATGCCAATTGAAAACTAAGACAAACAAGCAGCCTATAACAAAAGCAAATTAATTCCAAATATTTTAATTAGCCCAAGTTAACAATCAGTGAAGTAAGAAAGGGTAAACAGTGGGCCAGAACAAGAAATATGGTCATGTAAAAGAAACAGGCAAGCGCAAAAATGGGGCTAAGCACACATGAATCATTTATATCATGGCAAAGCATGAATGATATGAATAACCATTAGTTGCATATGATAAATTAGCACATAAACTATGAGCCTTTATTCTTTTCTAAACATGCATTTAGACTAGGTGATATAAACCTATAGATAAGCAATAGTTATTTGGTTTTGAACTGTAAATACAAGCAAGTTTGGCAAATGTTTGTGGCAGCTCAGACTAGTTAAAAACACAAGTAGAGGCTAGTCATGACTATAAACTATTAATAACCTAGGAAAGTGACTCATATCACATATCATGAACAAAGCAAATTTCAACAGATGTGCAGACATATTGTATCTAATTAGCTTAGGGTGAGATGTTAAGAGGCAACTACCAGAAACTTGAATGTTCACAGATGGAGGCAAGCACAATCATACATGGTGTCATGCTATGTCTTATAGAGGCAAAATGTGCACAGAAACAGTCTAACATCACATATAGATGGATTCAACATGATTTAGAGACCTTTAGATAAATAAAAAATTCAATATAAACTAATATTTCATGGCTTAAAGCCTTAAAGTGATGTTACAACCAACCCCTCTCTTACAAGAGTGTCAAAATAACAATACAAAGATCTCAACACATATAAAACTGGTCAAGGGAAACTAGAACATGTTTAAATCACATCTAACTCAACAAAGAAATGATCAATATGTACAAATAAGCTAGGACAAGTCATGGTATTTGTAACATGTGATATAAATGAGGCATTTTTAATTGCATAAAGATCATACTTGACCTCTAAGTGCATAAACAGGACATTACACACACACTAAGCTCATTTTAAGGTCCAAACTTAATTGCTAAATATTTCAGGAACATGATAAGTCATTTAAGTCAGCTGTACAAACTGGTGGGTCAAAGACAAAACTAAGGCTACTAAAAAATTAGCACACATTTTGAAATTAATCACCAAATGCACACTATTAGACCATACATATTCAAATAGGTTTGATCCAATCATTTTTTGATCTTAAGATATCCTAACATGTATTTAGATGTTTCATAGGCCTTAAACGAACGACATGAACATGTAACAGCCAAGACAAACTATATATGTCTAACCGATCCACTAGCTAGCATGTTAAACACCTTATCAACTAACTATACCAAAAATAGTCTCAAACCTATCACATTAGTATTATTTAAACATGAATAGTCTACCTACTAATCAGATTAAGCTTTATATTTACATATTAATTTAGTTACATGACTAAACAAGCCTCCAAACTAATTACTTTGAACATTAGAATGCTCAATCAGCCTATACAAACCTTAAATCACCACATTTTGTATTGTTTAGCTACACATACTGATTTAAATCATCACATAAACCTCCTAAATAGCTTGTAACATTACATAACTACTCAAATGAATACCTAATCAACTGAAGATTTTTCCAATAGCTCATACATGATTTAAACTAATCTTAGACTAACACATTAAACATCTATCTACCTAATCATGCTGATAACTTGCAACAATAGATACTAAACAATGATTTTAACTAATCAAAACATGCTAATCATTATCCTAATAAACATAAACAACCACTAATATTAACTAAGCATGCTTAATTAATCACATAACACATAATACATATAACATAATCTTAACTAATCAAAACATGCTAATCATTATCCTAATAAACATAAACAACCACTAATATTAACTAAGCATGCTTAATTAATCACATAACACATAATACATATCACATAATCTAAACTAATAGAAAAATTAAAAGGAAGTGAGTTTACCTTGTATGAAGGTAGTCTAAAGGTCAAATTTGAGAGCTTTTTCTTCACTCAGGGACCTCAAGAGCTCGCAATCACATGAAAACCAAAGGATTTTAGTTGTGAAGGACTAATTACACTAGATCTGGGTTCCGCCAAAGGATGAATCCCAACTTAAGTAATAATTAATCGAATTTAAACTTGAAAATGACTCTCAACAAGTGTGAACTTCTAAAATCAAGTTTCGGACCGTTAAAATGAAGGCAAAGGGTCTCAATTTATATGGGAGGTCGAAACCCTAATAGAGCCCATAAGATCGATGTGGGAGAACCAAAATAAGGGGAAAATCCCTCTAAATCGTTCTTCAACCAATAGAAATCTAGGATCCAATGATGCTGGCTTTTCCTGCCCTTAACATATCTTCAATTTTTGATTTTAATGTTGATAGTCCGATGACTCTTTTGTCACTCAGCCATTCTTGAAATTTTTCTAGGGTATATGGTATTTTCATCTTTAGGTCTTTATCATCTCCACTTATGTTGCTATTTCTTCCTATTTTAAATAATTGACATATTATGATCGGTTTTTCCGTCAAGTCTGTTGAGGCGTCGAATAGTTGTATGTCATAGATGCCTCTTCCAAATGATTCCATCATTAGTCTGACAGATTCTACTAAAATATTGGGTAGCTTAACAATATTGTAAAAAGTTTCATCTACTAATATTTTATCTGTAAAACCATAAGTAAATAGTTTTAAAACTATATCAGGGTTTGATTTTTCGTTACATAAAAACCTTGGATATTTACTTAGTTTTGAACTTCTTAAAATGTGTGGATTTAATTTGTAATCATAAAATTTATTTATCTGCTCATAAGCTGTAATATATTCCGGTGAGAATTTCATCTTGTCACACATTGTTACTGCTGTTGCCATATGAGAAGACGATGCTATTATGAGTGGTGGTATAGTGGTTGGCATAGTTGCAAGCTTGGATGTAAAAGTTTTTGGTTTTTCTGTAGGAGATTGAGAAGATTTCAAGGTTTGTAGGGTTTTGAAGTCTCTAAAGGCTTCTGTCAGCTGTTCTAGCAAATGTGTATTTTCTTCTATTTTGGTTGTAATAATGTTTTGGTTTTGTTTGATGATTTTTGTAACATTGGTTATATATTCTTCAAACTTATCATTGCTGGTTGACATTGTTGTACCTGCTAAGAAAATCAGCTAGAACATTCTTAGTTTCAGATATATTTTTGACAATAAAATCATAACAATAGAAGAATGATTGCCACTTCCTTCTTTTGTTTAGTTCCGGTAAATGGTCTATTTTGTTTGTAATAAAAGCTCTTACTTGGGTATTATCTGTTCTAACAGTAAATTTTACTGGTAATAGGTGATAATGGAATCTCTTTATTCCAAATTTTACTGCTAATAGTTCTTTTTAGTTAATATGGTAATTTTTCTCATTTGGTTTCCATGTTCCACCTCCATATCCACAAATTAGCGGTTTTTCTTTATCTATATCCTCTTTATCATATGCTATGAGGACTTCTCCCCATCCTGTTAAACAAGTATATATACCCGTGATATACACTTAGTATACATAGTGTATACCACGGGTACAACAGTGGCCTTCAGCCCATCACGGGTAGTAGCAGTGGCAGTGGGCTTTCTAGTAACCCATCTCGGCAGTGGCCCATCACGAGCAGTATAGAAGTAATGTATATTAGGAATGTATATTGATGTAATATTGTAGTGTAAAGGTTATCTTAATTAGTCTTGTACACTTACCATAATTGTATAGTTAGAATTATGGTAGAATAAGGTTTTAGAAGTAGAATAGGAATAAGATTCTCCTATTTGTAAACTTGTATATATACCTTTCAATTAATGAAAATAATCAAGGGGATTATTTCTTTCATGGTATCAAGAGACTAGGTCTAACAGAATTTTTTCCTCTCCCAAATTTTGTGTCCCTCTCGACCGAAACCCCCCCTCGGGTTTCTTTACCAATATTAGTCTTCCGCTCTCAAAATCTCTCTTACTATTCCCAAATTTCCCCTCCTCCTTTGTTCTTTCAATATGTCTAAGAACAATTTTCATCCTACCCTCATGGTTTCTAACATCAAGAACAACATCCCTATTGTGCTTGAGATGGAAAATGTCCAATATACGACGTGGGCAGAATTGTTTAAAATTCACGCTATCTCCCATCAAGTTATCCATCACATAATTCCTCCCGCTGCACCTATTCCCGCGGAGGATCCTCAGTTATGGATTACTCTTGATGCTACCGTTCTCCAGTGGATTTATTCCACTATTTCGGTTGACCTCTTACAGACGATTATTGAGCCGGATACTACGACTATGGCTACCTGGAATAGATTGCGTGACATATTCCAAGATAACCAACATTCACGTGTTGTCACACTCGAGCAAGAATTCTCTCTAGTTCGCATAGAAGAATTTCCAAACGTATCTGCATATTGCAAGAAACTCAAGGAGTTGGCGGACCAACTCCGTAACGTTGGCGCACCTGTAACAAATAATCGTCTGGTTCTACAACTGGTTGCCGGTCTTTCTGAGGCCTATAATGGCATTGGGACTCTCCTTCGTCAAAGCAATCCACTTCCCGCTTTTTATCAAGCTCGCTCCATGCTTACTTTGGAAGAAGCCGGTTTGGCTAAAAAGGCGGCTACCGGAGCAAGCCCCGTCGTCCTAATGATGTCCTCCACAAATTCTTCAGGTTTTGTTGATAATTCGGGCCAAAACCGTACTCATGGTGGCGGCAAAAATAATCGTAAGAATAATAACAAAAACCGCGGGGGCAAATGCGGCGGTTTCGGTGGTCAGCAGTCCGGCAGTGGGCCCCATCCAGTCAACAGTAGACCTCCTCCCTACTGGTCCCAGCAGTGGGGCCCATGGCAGTGAGGCTGGGGCAATGGGCCGTGGGCCAGCAACCCCTATTTTCTAGCACCTTCAGGCAGCCAGTGGGCTGGACAGTCGAATTTCAGGCCCAACATTCAGCAGGCAGGCTCTCGGTTTGGCAGTGTGCCCGGGCAGCAGGATGGTCTACTTGGGCCTCGGCCCACACAAGCATTCTCGACAGTGGACTCTATATCTACTCATACCGACATTGACGCTGCAATGCACACACTTGGGTTGACACAACCGGATCCAAATTGGTACATGGGCACCGATGCAACGACACACATGACCTCCCATCAAGGTACTCTCTCGTCCTATGCCAATTTGAGCAACCTTCGTGGTATAATTGTCGGTAATGGTAACTCTATTCCAATTCTGAGTTATGGTCATAAAACTCTATCTCCCCCCAATCCTCCCCTTATCTTGAAAAATACTTTACATGCCCCCAAATTGATTAAAAACTTAGTGTCTGTCCGAAAATTTACCACTGACAATTCCATTTCTGTTGAATTTGATCCTTTTGGTTTCTCTGTGAAGGATTTTAAGACGGAGAGTCCTCTCATGAGGTGTGATAGTAAGGGAGATATTTATCCTATCACACCCGGTTTTAGTCCATCGAGTCAAGCCTTACCATCAGCCTTTGCATCCATTTCTCCTTCCTTGTGGCATGCTCACCTTGGTCATCCGGGATCCTCTATTTTATCTGTTTTAAATAAAAATAGTTTTATTTCTTGTAAGGGTACGAGTCGTACTCCACTTTGTCAATCTTGTTCGTTAGGAAAAATTATTAAGTTGCCATTTGTAGACTCAAATTCTCATACTTCAATGCCATTTGATATTATTCATAGTGACCTATGGACGTCTCCTGTTCTAAGTTCGTTGGGTCATCGGTATTATGTTCTTTTTTTGGATGATTATTCTAAATTTTTGTGGACGTTTCCAATTGCAAATAAATCTCAAGTATTTTTCGTCTTCATAAAATTTAGAGCATTCATTAGGACACAATTCGAAAGAGAAATAAACATATTCAGTGTGATAATGGAAAAGAATATGACAATAGGGTGTTTCGGGAGTTCTGTGCTAATAATGGGATCAATTTTCATTTTTCTTGTCCTCGTACATCGTCACAAAATGGGAAAGCCGAACGCAAAATTTATTCCATAAATAACATTGTCCGCACTCTCTTAATTCATGCTTCCGTACCCCATATTTTTGGCATCATGCTCTTCAAATGGCGACATATCTCCTTAACATAATTCCTTCCAAAGGTCTGACATATTCTTCCCCCCTCCAAATTTTAAATAATAAGAATCCTTCTTATTCTCATCTTCGGGTTTTTGGGTGCTTATGTTATCCATTATTCCCATCCACCACAATTAACAAACTTCAGGCCCGGTCTACTCCGTGTGTGTTTTTGGGTTTTCCGTCTAATCATCGTGGTTACAAATGCTTTGATTTATCCTCCAAGAAAATCATCATTAATCGCCATGTAATTTTTTATGAAACCCAATTTCCATTTACTAAAGTTCATACTCTCGAGCCTAGTTCGTATAATTTTTTGGATGATGGTATATCTCCGTTTATTACTCACCATTTTGGGACATGTCCCGCACCCAAAATCCTCCAGTGGGTCCACTGCCCGCTGGCCCCACTGTTCCGTCGCAATTTCCGATCCTTTGGATCGGTTCGGCCGATTGGGCGATCTAGCCCAATTCTAGAAGCGGTCGAGTTCTCGCCCGATTTCTTGATTTGGGCTAGCAGCTCACCGCTGTGGCGATGCGTCCCGAGCCCAGCAAATTCTCAAAATTCACTCAATTCTTCCTCGAGTCATACACCGGTCACTCATAGTCAGCGGGGTATTTTTACACCTAAAAGACATTTTAATTTACATTCTAATGTTTCTAAATCCCCCTTGCCCCGTAATCCCGTGTCTTCCTTAAACAACCCGAATTGGAAAATTGCTATGACTGATGAATATAATGCTCTTATTGATAATAAGACGTGGGAGTTGGTGCTCCGTTCACCTGGTATTAATATTATCAGGTCTATGTGGATTTTTGCTCATAAGGAGAATTCAGATGGTCCATTTGCTCGACATAAGGCGCAGCTTGTGGGTGATGGTAAGACTCAGCAGGTTTGTATAGATTCTGGGGAGACGTTCAGTCCAGTGGTCAAACCGTCTACCATTCGCATTGTGCTTAACTTGGCTCTTTCAAGGGCATGGCATATTCATCAGTTGGATGTCAAGAATGCTTTCCTACATGGTGATCTTAAGGAAACAATCTATATGGATCAGCCTTTGGGATTCAGGGATCCCAACCGTCCTCATCATGTCTGTTTGTTGAAGAAGTCCTTATATGGGCTTAAGCAGTCTCCACGGGCCTGAGATACAAGGTTTGCTGACTATGTTTCGACTATTGGGTTCACTCACAGCAGGTCAGATAATTTTTTGTTCATCTACCGTCGTAGTTCGTCATTGGCCTACATTCTGTTGTATATGGATGATATCATTTTGACTACCTCTTCCGATGCCTTACGCCAGTCTATCATGACCATGCTCAGCTCTGAGTTTGCTATGAAAGACTTAGGGCCCTTGAGTTACTTTTTGGGGATTGCCGTCAAGCGTCATTCAGATGGTTTGTTTTTGTCTCAACGAAAGTATGTAGCTGAGATCATCGAGAGGGCTGGGATGTCATCCTGTAAGTCCACTTCCACTCCAGTTGATACAAAGCCCAAGCTTAGTGCCGCGGCAGGCACACCATACGAGGATCCGACCCGCTATCGCAGTCTTGCAGGGGCCCTTCAGTATCTTACTTTTACAAGACCGGATATTACGTATGCTGTCCAGCAGGTGTGTTTATTCATGCATGATCCCAGAATTGAGCACATGAATGTAATCAAACACATATTATTTCTTTCACAACCTATATCACTAGTATCAGTAAAACGTTCTGGTTGATCTAGTTTTGTTGATATTCTATGTTTTGGCAAGACTTTCACTTTTTCCTTGATTTTATTTATGGCTTTAGTATGTTCTTCATTCCATTCAAAGGTTATATTTTTTCTAGTTAATTCTTGAAATGACTTTTTTAAGAGTGGTAAATCCTTTATATGGTCTGAAGCGTAGTTTACTACTCCTAGAAATTGTTGTACTTCTTTTTTGCTCTCTAATTTATCTTTAAATTTTTTTATCTTTGTTACAATGTGTTCTTGTAATTGTAATCCTTCATTATCTATTATGTATCCCAAATATTCTATACTATTCTTAAAGATTTTAGATTTCTTTCCGGTTAATAATATTCCATGCTGTTTCACAGTTTTTATGAATTTCTCTAGATGTTTTATATGTTTTTCCAAATCATCACTATATATTAATATGTCAGCAACATATACTATACAAAATTCTGTTAATTTTCTTAACACTTGGTCCGTCCTTCTTTGAAATATTTGTGGTGCATTTTTCAATCCAAATGGTAGTACATTCCATTCGTAATGTCCTTGAGGGGCACTAAAGACTGTTAAAGATTTTGATTCATTTTTATCTTTATTTGCCAAAATCCACTTTTACAATCGAATTTATTGAACCATATTTTATTTCCTAATCTATTGATAAGGTTTCTTTTGTATGGTAAAAAATATTTATCAAATATTGTCTTTTTGTTTAGTTCTCTTTAATCAATCACCATTTTAGCCTTTCCTTTTTTTTTTGTTCACTGAGTTTTCTAACTAAAAAGGCTGGGCTACTATGTGGGATTTTACTCTCTTGTATCAATTTTAATTCTAATAATTCTTTTAGTTGGGTTTCAAACTCTTTTTGATCTGTTAGGCTATACCTAATAGGTTTAGATCTAACTATATCACTGTAATTTATTAACTTGATTTCAGCGTATATTTTTTCTTTCTCCCATAGTTGCATTAGGTTTTCTCCGAAATTTATTTTTAATGTATTGAGATATTTTTCTCTTAATAACTGTAGGTTATTATTCCTATCTGACCCTATGTTACATATTCTTAGTGTGTGTATTGGTAGTACTCTCTTTAGTATTATCCACTTGTTACAAGGTGTTTGTAAGCTAAAAGTAGTATTATTTATCACTTGTATTTTAAAGTAGTCTAGGAAATTGTTTCCTAACAATACTTGTTGTTTCATATCATTCAGTTGGTATATTACTGGTAGTCTAAATATCGTCTTTCGTAATATTATTCTCATATTTTTTTCTATTATATCCAATTCTTTTGTTTGTTCGTTAAAGCCAGATACTCTTGTTCTATGTGTTTTAGATCTCTTTCATCTGTGCGGTTCTAACACCTCTTTCTTAGCTAGACATAAGTCTGCTCCACTGTCAATAAAAATCTTTCTCTTTATCATTTTATTAGGCTTGTATTCTATATGAGCTTCTATATAGATTGCTACCATCTAATTATCATTTTGTTCCAAATCTATCTTTTCTAATCTTTGTTGAAGCTCCTCATCTTGTTCTATTTCTCTTACTTCCTCTAGTAGTTTTTTCCATCTTATTTCACTCAATCTTTCTCTTATTCTGCTAAGGTTTTTAGTAACCATCTAATCTTTGTTGAACTTCTATATAGATTGCTACCATCTAATTTTGTTCTAAATCTATTTTTCTTAATCTTTGTTGAAGCTCTTCATCTTGTTTCATTTCTTTTACTTCCTCTAGTATTTCTTTCCATCTTATTTCACTCAATCTTTCTCTTATTCTGCTAAGGTTTTTAGTGATATTTTTGTATCATTATAGTATTCATTTCTTGTTTCATTAGTAGTTGTAGTTATAATAAGCTTATGGCGAACATCTCGTTCACATTTTATCCAGTAATTTCTTTCTTCTATTAATGTTCTTTTTTCTTTTTGTAGATTCATTTGTTCAGAGCTACTTTCACTATCTGTGTGTTGGTTAATGTAGTTAACATTTTTTGATTCACTTTCTTCATCAGTCTGACTGACATAAAAGTCTTCATATTCATACCAATTATTATTGTCTTCTTTTATTTGTTGTAGGCTCATTATAAATTGTTTTGTATTTATATATTTCACACCTTTTTTCTTTAGCTTTGGTCTTTTATTAGCATAATGCCATTTTTCATTGCAATTCCAACATTTACATTCTTTGAGTTTTTCTTCTTCTAATGGTTTTATATATTTTCTTTTCCTAAATTTTCTCTTACGTTTATATTTTTTCCTGGTTTCAGGGGTATTTCTATATCTTTTAAATCTCTTTCTCCTATAAGGTTTGTAATAAGGTTGTTGATTTTGTCTGTTGTAATTATTATACCTTTTATATTTTTTTGTGTTGATATCTCTTTTTATGACCTTTCTTATATTTCTTTTCTCTTTTATTATCATCACATCCAAGTACTAGTCTTCTTTCTGTAAACCCACATACCTCTCTTAATCCTATTTTCTTATCTTTTTTAATTTTTTGTTGCATTCTATATTCTTCACATTTTCGCATTAGGTATGCTCTTAGTACTCTTATTCTTTCTCCTAATGTATTCTCTTTTGGTTCTAGTTGGGTATATTCTTTTGATATCTCAGTATTATAAGGTATTGGTAAGTGGTCATAACAAAATTGTTGATATATTAAACCTTCTTGTGGTAAGAATCTTGCTTCATAGAAGAACTTACTAAAACTTATTGTATATTCTGGCAATTTATTAATTTTACAACATTTCATGTTATTTAGATTCATTATTATCTCAGTTTTTCTTTCTGCAAGTACGTTTTCTCGTGCTACTAACCATTTTTCTCCTAAAAATTCTCTTTTTAGTATGATATCAAATATTATTAACATAGATTTTCAATCTCCTGCATGACTAAATACTTCTCCTCTTAATTGATATGATATAGATTCTATCCAATAAGCTACCTTTCCGATTAATGTTTTAGATATCAAGTCATACATATATTCTAGGTTTTCTGTTTGTGTAGAGTTCATTAATGCTATATACATTCCAAGATTCCAATCATTTATTCTTCTTCCTATTTCTTGTTCATCATTAACATTATCTATGTCTAAAAAATATCCATTGTAATTTACAACTTGTGACATTGATCCTACAAATTCTTTAAATTTAGCTTGTTGTCCTACTGGTATATGATTTGGTAATCTAGTTCGTTTTCTTGTTATTATTTCTAGGTTAAGGTCTACCAATTCTTCTTCAGGATAATCATTAGCATCTTCATTTATTATATCATCAGTTTCTATTTATGTTTCTATAGACTTATTAAATTTATCTTCTATATCACTTTTAGGTTCATCTTCTATGATTGCATTTATGCTTTTCATTTTTTGTAGGGCTTCTATTATCTGCTTGTTTTCTTTTACTATTTCTGAGTCTTCTTCTTCTTCTTCTATGAATTCTGCTACTTGTATTTCTTGATTAGTTAATTCTATGTTGTTATCCTCGTCTGTATCACTCTCAATTTTTTCATTACTAGTTGTACTTTCATCGCTTGTTTTAATCCTTTTTTCTTTCCTTTTTCCTTTTAACCTTTTTATTTCTTCTCTAAGGATTTGTAGTTCTTTTTTTAATTCTCCTAATTCTTGTTTTACCTCATTTAATTCTTGGTTTACTTCATTCAGTTCTTCTTTTGTTTGTTTCAACTCTACTTTGGTTTCTTTTAGTATTTTTTTGTAGCTTTAAATTTGTGTTTATATTTTTTATATTTGCTATACCATTTTTCATTATTGTGTGTTTTCAATTTTGTATTTTCTGTTTCTAATTCACATATTTTTTGTTCTTATTTATCTAGTTTCAGATTTAAATATTCGTTGGTTGTTTTTTTTACGTATTTTAAGTAAATGTTTTCACCTTTTGAATTGTTATTATTGTCTGGTGTAATTTTTTCTTTCTTTTTTATTGGTTCATACTTGTATCGTTCTCTTTCTATTATATTTTTCCCATGTTTTTTTAGAACCGCAAGTACACTAGGTTCTTGGTTTTCCATTTAAAATTGTCATTTTTTACTTAATATTGCTAGACTGTCTAATATTTTTTCTACCTTCTTTGGCAATTTTAATTTTATTTTACTAATATCTACCATTATTGGATCTTTACTTCTTCTCCAAGCATCTATCGGTACCATTTTATGGTCGTTGAGTTGTAGTACCAATTACTGTGTTTTCTTTGCTCGTACTAGGTTCATTTTCTTCTACTTGTTTACCTTTATCTTTATTTATCTCTTCTACTAATATGTTAAGTTTTTCCAGTATTATTTTAAATGTTGGTACTTCAGATACATTCCATAATTTTGTTAATTCTTCTTTTATTACTTCTTGCATATGTGTTTGGTTTTCTTTTATTTCATCCATCATTATTAATGTATTTTTTATTTTTTTCTCTTACTATTATTTCTTCCCATAACGCATTAATTTTTTCATTAGGGTTAGTCAGGATTATTTATTTTCTTTTTCCATCCGTTTCCCATATCTATCCATATTTTGTCAAATCTATCACATCGTTGTTCTAGCTGTTTTATCTTTTCTTCTACTTTTATCTCTTTTGCCTTGTATTTTAAGTATTTGAGTTGTGAAAATATTTGTTATTTTATTATTTTTAATTTCTACTTTTTTTCTATTATTTCCCTTTGTACATTCATACTTTATTTACAAATCTCGTTTTCCCGTGGTCATTTATTTCAATGTTGTTATTATTTATCTTGTAATTTATCATAGTTAAAAAAATCATTTCCTAGAAGCAGTTCATTGAAACTATCATATTCTATTACTCCTATATTTATCTTATATTCTAAATCATGGATTTTGAATCTTAAATTAATACTTTTGGTAATTATTATTTCTCTTTCATTTTCAGGATAATTATAAGTTTGTGGGTCTATTAAATCACAATCATTTTTCATCAATCTTACTTATATGTATAAAACTTTTAATAGCTCCAATATTTATTTCAGCTATACAATCCGTTGTTATTATACCTTTAAATATTATTACCTTAATTTTTAATCTATTTGTGTTTAGATTTATTAAATCCAATATTCTAGGTTGTATAACTCCAGTTTGTTGTGACATTAGTGGCTCTCTCGTAATACTCAATCTAGATCCTTCTATTTTTGGTATTAATCTTTTTGATGGTGTAAGGGTTCTGGTATTAAAATCCATATATATTTCTTCTGGTATCGTTATTTTGGAATTTTCTTTATGTTCTATCTGTTCTAATATCTCTTGGTACATTCTTGGTACTAATATATTCATTTCATGTTGTTTCTTTACATGGTGATTTCCGGTTAGGGCATCTATCATTTTTGTTTCAATACTTATGACTTTACTTCCTGGTGGCATTGTTATTCCATCTTGTTTATAATATAGTGTTAAGGCTAAGTCTTTGTGTTCATCTTTTAATGATATACTAAAGTCTGGTTGTACAGTAAATTTTAGTTTTTGGTATATTAAATTCCCTTTTATTACTGATATTAGCGCATCTTGTAGATTACCTAATATTCTATCATCTAATATGTATATTTGTATAGATATATCTATGTTTTCTGAAAATATGCTTTTATGGTAAATTCTACTCCTCCAAAGTATATATTTATATATTTTTTTGCTTCTTTAGTAGATAGTTTTGCTAACTCTCTTTTTATTACTTCATCTGTTATCAATTTATTTTTGTTCTTCCAGTTATACTCATTGTATCTATTATATTTCATGCTTGTGTGCTATATATCTTATTTATTTATTTCTTTGAAACCATTTTGTCTTAAATATTTTCTTAATAGATAATTCATATTTTTCGTCTTGTATCTTTTGATATATTTCTGGCTTAAAGATTAAGGTTTGTGTTGATCCTCCTTCATATGTATTCATTTGATAATATATTTCTTTAGAGTCTCCTATTATTTCTTTTCCTTTATCCATATTTTAATAGGTTTATGTACTTATATTGTTCTTCTATAATATCATTTAGATCTTTTAATTCCTCATCTTTTCTGATTATTTGTCTTAATTTTTCCTCCAGCAGTTTTAAATTTTCTTCTTCCTTTTGCCTCAACTCTCCGTCTTTTAATGCTATTCTATTTCTTAATTCTTTAATAGTTTCTCTCTGTTCATATATTTGTTTAGAATTTTCTTGTAAACGTTGGTCTTTTTCTTTTATTAGATTTATACCTATTCTACAACTTACTATATGTTGGTTTATATCTCTATTAAATGTAAGGGGTTTATCTTCTATTATTCTAAGTTCTCCTAACTTATTTTGTTGTTCTATTAGTCTATTTTCATCCATAATTCTCTATTGTTATTCGTAGGTCTTCACTTAAATATGTTATTACCTGGTTTAGTCTAATTATTTCAGCATTGAGATCTATCAATTCTCTATATATCTTATAACCTCATCCAAATTTGTACTTATTTCTGCTAAGTTAGTCTCTTCATATATCATTTCATAGTCTTCCAGTCTTTTTATCGCTAATTCTATTAAATAACTATAATATCTTAACAATATTTCATTGTGGTTTCTTCTTTGTATTAAGAAGTGTTTTAGTCCTGCAAATAATTTTTTTGTCTATTTAACGCTCTGGTTTGTCAAAATTCTGGACGTTTCTTCATTGTTTATAACCTATTCCTTTTACTAGCTCTGATACCATTTTTTGTAGCGGATCTTTTCATCATCTAACAACTCTGAAGAGGGTAGGAATATAGATGGTATATTAACATAGTTACTTATAAGTTTATCAAGTAATAAGCACGTAGTACGAAAGTAGGTATTATCAACTCAAAATTCATTTTTTAAATAAAAGTCTATAACCTTCTATCAATATTTAACATCATAATTGCAAAACTTTTATTTATCAAGATCATACTTAGAAACACATAGTCTTGAAAACATACCTCTTAGCAGAATTTCAAGATCACCAGAGATACTCAACCAACCCTGGCTCTGCCTCCCTTTTTCCTTACTGGATTTGACGGGATAAATGGCCTAGGTGCTGGGAGTTGCTCGATAGACTTTCTTAAAATTTCTTTTAAGAGATGGTGTTTTACTTCTTTTCATTAATCACATAAGTTTGCCATTAAAGGTTCAATCTTTTGGTTCTTATACTAAGGAACACATAAAGATCCCATCTATATGTCGTTTCTAACATTCCAAGTCTTAAAGATCCTATATTTATATCCATAATGTCTCACATTTCCATCTTTCATAAAAAATAAGCTACAAAGTGCCAGTTTTACTCCCCTTAACTGTCATATGATCATAAAGTCTACAAAACATCAACATGAGTACACACAACATCAAATATATAACAGGAATATGAATAAATGCAATGCAAATGATATGTATATATGTATGAAATGTCCATATGTACCCGATATACACACGCTACTACAGTAGCTGCTTCACATAACCCATGGGAGACTCATGAGGTCTATATACCCATCCGGAATGTCCCATCGGATACCAGCCCTGTGGCTGAAGTGTTATCAATAGTTATCACTCTTGTAATGATGTATCATATTCTTAATCTAACTTCATAAGCCTTTCTCAGTGATATATCAGTAAACCAATGCCACATATAAAATGTAGGAATGATATGGATATGTGTACACTATGTAATCAACATAATCAATATAATCAGTATTTATCAACTTCTATTCAAGTGTTTTGACGAGATGTGGAGTGATATATGCATGGCAAGTCAAATAAGAATATGACATCAAATGGCTACGAGCCTAAGTAAACAAAAATCATACCAATCTAAGCGGACTTTTGCACTGCACATCGTGGCCCAAAGGCTAAATAAATGAACTCCTTCACATACATAAATTCTAGTTTATTAATTACCTAATTAAGTTCACCCGATACTCATATTAGTGCTCGTCACCTAACTAATATGGAACCCCCAAGTTCCCATTACTCCCATTGATTTATTATTAGCATACCAACACATAAACGCTATACTAGAGTCTAGAAAGTCTCAACTTGCCTTATATTGAAGTCCCATAGCTCACGAACAACTCCAAGCTCTATTCGCCTGAAGATTAAGCCCTCTGAAAGCTCCATCATATCCAAACACACCGAAAAAGTTCAATCTAGTCAAAATAGTCATCTACAGGGTCAGAAGATTTCAACGATACCCATATTGCTATGCTTTATTTCGAATTCCAAAAACGGACCCATAAAGCGAACCCTAGGCCCACAAGGGTAAAATAGGAATTTGATTACCAAATCAGTTTACCCATAGTCTAATTATTAAGAATATCAAAAATCTTTAAAATCCATTCATGAATCAACCTTAAATTTCATATATTACTTGAAAACCCATTTTCATGTTTAACCCCAAATTTCTAAGCTCAAATCATGAATTCTATGATGCAACTCCACAATAATCGAAGGTAGAATGGTAAAAGAAACATTAGAAACCTAACCCGCAAAAAACCATGAAGAACGCCCTTGGAATCACCAGAATCGGAGCTCCCAAGCTCACAAAATCAAAATATGAACAATGAAATGTGAAATGGGGTTTTATTCTGTCCAGGATGAAATTACCCTTCGTGAACATGATGGACCCCTCGAAAATGTGACTCTTTCCCAAAAATTAGCCTTAGAAAATTCCTCCTTGTCAACGCGAATGCAAAGAACAATTTATACACCCAAACCCAGCAATTCCAAAAATGCCTCCGAACTTCGATTGAACACCCAAAACTCATCCGGAACCTCCCAGACAAAAACTAAATATGAATTTTGATCATAAAACACGCTCCAAATATGATATTTCACTCAAAACATCCGAAAAAGGTAATCTTGACTCGATGTTGATCATGGTCAACTCCAATTCTTATTCTACCTAGTTTCTCCACCATTGGCCCGAAACTCATTCGGAAACCCATGATCATCAACCAAGAGTGCAACTTGACTATAAACCATGTTACGAAGCTGGTCAAATTTACTAAATACCCATATGATGTCGTAGGACATGCTTATCCACAAAAATGTTGTAACTTACTCAAAATGACATAAATCTTAGTCAAGTCCTCAAATCTCACCGAATGCCTCGGGACCCAAACGAATGACTCGACTAAGTCATAGATCACATTTTGGATCTAATGGAATCGACAAAACTATGAAAATGATGTATTTACCAAAAAGTCAACTACTAGTCAAACCTTTTCTTCCATTTAACTTAAAATCTCAAAGCTTACTAAAATTAATCTGAAACTCACCCGATTGCCCCGGAAACCATGTCACCCATTCCTGCAAGTCATAAATACTGAGATATATCTACGTGAAGGGTATTCTTCGGATAACAAGTCCAAAAGTTTAAAACAACCAAACTAGTCATTACAATGACCGATCCTCGAAGACTGATTGGCCTATATATCCCCAGTTTTCGAGAATTAGGTCACTTGTAGTTTGACTTGATGGCCCAAAAAGGGTATACTTTATATGGGAATCCTTTTGACCCTTCCAATATATGCCCGATCTGTTATGGGTTTTAAAATAATCTTCATAATTTACGAGTAAGGTTGGCACATAGTGATGTTCAAGCTCATCTACAGAGAGCTTGACTCTCGTTGGCACATATTTTTATCGTATGCCCAAGAACAAGTTCCACATTTTCTTTGCATGTGTCTGGGTGTGGTCTGTTTGCTCTCCACCTCCAATAACTTTGACCTGTTTCCATATGCTAAGACCTGTGTGTTGATTATTTTTTATACTTTCATACCTGAGTGAATTTGTTTGTTGTACCCTCTAGGGCGACTTCTTTTGAGCGAGTGACACTTCCGATACCGTATGGATTTGTTGGTTTTGCTATTTGAGCGGATTCCACTTCCGACAATGTCTGGCTCTATTGATTCTGTTGACTTGCTGGGGAGTATTTGTTTTAAGTGAGTGCCGCTTCCAACACCGTCTGGATCTGTTGCCTATGTAGACTTGAGCGGATGTCACTTGCGACACCATCTAACTCTATTGAAGTTGTTTGAGCGGATGTCACTTGTGACACTGCCTGACTCTATTAATTATGTGGACCTACTAGCGTGATATCGTTGACTTTGTGATGTAATATTGTTGGAGCGGACGCCACCTCTGACATCGTCTAGATCATATATGAATGGCCCTCTCGGCATGCAATTTGTATGAATGGCCCTCTCGACAGTATTTGTATGAATGACCCTCTCGACATGTAATTTGTATGAATGACCCTCTCTATAATATTTGTATGAATGACCCTCTCGGCATCCAATTTATATGAATGACCCTCTCAGCATCCAATTTATATGAATGACCCTTTCAAAAGTGTTTGTATAAATGGCCCTCTCAGCATGTAATTGACTCTCGAGAATGAAGACTGTGATGTTTGACCAAATTTATATCATTCAGACTTTAGGGGTGAAGATTGCAAACTTTTGACTGGAATTACATCACTCTAGCTTTAGGAATAAAGATTGCGGCCCTCTAATCGGATTTACATCATTCTCACTTTGGAGTGAATATTGTAGCCTTTTAGACTGGGATTACATCACCTGACCTTTGGAGGGAATATTGCAGCCTTTCAACCAGAATTACATCACTCTGACTTTTGAATGAAGATTGTAGCCTTCCTATCGGATTTACATCATTCTAATTCTTTAATGTGGCTCTCATGGCTGGATTGTCTTTCTCGTCATTTTTCTGGACTCTCAGGGGTAGGTTGTACCTTTTTACTTTATGCCCTTGTGGCGTTCCTCCTTTAGCTCTAGCTCTCAGGTTTAGTGAGGCCTGACGGTTTTGTTCCGGTGTCGGAGTGCCTTTTTGTTATACCTATTTCATTCATAAACAAATAGGTTAGTAGAAAATCCCATCGTCCTCCTGACGACGTTCTGGTGACCTGCAATCATAGAAAGATTTGTTAGTTCCCTATGGGGTCGATCCGTGTTGCCAGATCCCGATGTGTTGTTTCTCTGTTTTTTGGTCTCGACCCCTCTTTTGGTCCCGGTGCAATGAGAGAAAATATTTTGAATAGAATAGTTGAAAATATTTTAGAAAACATAATTTTGACCAAAATATTCTATATATCTAAATTACTGTTAACTCAATGTCATGACATATTCATTTTGAGCGAAGTTCTTCAACCGTCCTTGGCACTTTGCTTCTGCTCTTTGTTCTTCTTGGTGAAAGTTTTGAGATCCCCTCACAAATTTGCCCTAGTTGCAGGTTTGGATCGGCTGACTCTCGTGCCGATTTGTGTTTGGAGGAATTTTTTAGTCCCTCTCAAAAATTTTGTCCCAGTTTATGAACTTGGATCGGTTGATCCTTTAAGCCGGGTTGTTGGTGGAATTTTTAAGATCTTCTAAAAAATTCTACCCCCGTTTACACTAAGGCTGTCCAACGGGGAAGGCTGGGGCGTGTCCCGACGGAATGGGGGGGAGGGTCGGGATTCGGGTTTCTACAACATAACGTAAATATTGTTGATATTCACTTGCAAATTTTTAAAACATCCCTTCTAACAGTTGATCTAGGAAAACTATTAAATACAGGATTATATGTTTCTCGAATGTAATGAATAAAACCAGGAGAGGAAGGAAATGAAAAAGGCAAACCCTCCACTGCAATTAATTTTTCCATATTTTCCCTATCTTTATTTTAATCATATTTAGGACCAAAAATCCCCCCGTATTCCGGTTAATTTTACCCTGTACTAGATCGGGGACACTATATGAACCTTGTCCCGACTCAGATGACATTGGCACACACAATGTTTTAGCCTGGTGTTGATTCCATCTAGTTGTGTGCTCGCCTTGTACATGTCTCAATAAACCTCCCATCCCAACTTGACCTTTTCCGATTTTAAATCTATAAACATTTTTACAAATTTTACATCTAGTTAGTTGATTCTCTTGGTCCCTATCAAAAAAATGCCATGTATGTGATTTTAATTTTTGTTGTGTGGGGCCTCGATTCATACTAGGGGGAATAGGAGACATTGCAGTTGCAGTTTCAGGCTGAGACTCAGTCTGACTCTGATCCTAAGGTTGAGGTACACTAGTGGGTGTGTCATCTATATTATCGTCTAGATTAAAGTATGGTTCATCTACTTCATCATCTAATGGTATATCATTAAGAAAAGTAGTTTCATCAATATGACTAAAATCAATCAAATCATTGGGACTAGGAATATGATTACTAGAAGAAGTACCCTTACCCTTGTTACCCCTACTAGAAGAAGCACCCTTACATTTACCCGTAATCATACGTTTCAATCCTTCCATTTTAATTATACAAATAAATAATTAAAGTAAATGAAATTAAGTGCGATAATTAAAATTAAGTAACAATAATAATTTAAAGAAGGAACGAAGGTACCAAACTTCGACGTAACGTCGACGTGTAATCAAGGTTCAAAATTGAAACTTTGCTCGATGATCTTCAAGTTAGTTTCCAACTTCACTCCCGATTTTTTAACTTTGATATAATATTTAATACTAATAGTAAGAAGATTTGTAGAATTGTAGAGAGATAAATTGAGAGATTAGAGAGATGGTAGGAAGATTTGTGAGAAAAATGAAGAGGAAAATGAGTTATTTATACTTGAGAAATAGGGTTAAAGTGTAAATATATTAACTTATGGGTTAAAAATAAACATTAAGGGGGTAGGGGGGGGAAATGGTCGTTATAGCCGTTGGACAAATTTGGCCGTTGTTGCAACTACTATTCTTGCAAAGGGGGAGGGGGACGGGTCGGGATCGAGACGGGGTGGGAAGGGGTCAGGATGGGGCTGGTCGGGATCAGGATCGGGATGGGCGGAATGATCCCAGGACCCGTCCCGAGTTCGAACCCCGACACCGATAATTTTTTTTAATGAGGATCGGGCCGGGCCGGGTAGCGGGACGGGCTGGGTAGGGATTGGGCTGACCCGGCCCACTGGATAGCCATAGTTTACACTGTGTGAGGTGATTCTTCAGATTCTTGATGTGTCTGAGGCTTCCTATGAGTTTCTTTTGGTTTTTTGTTTGGTGCGACCGAGCTCGAATAACGCCTACGTATGTCATTTTGGGAATCAGGTCAAAACGTAGTTCAGAATAAAGTTCATTAATTTTTATAATAGTGCGATCGATCTCGAAGAGCACCTACGTATCCCTATTTGGGAATCAGATCATTTCGTAGTTTCTATTACAAAACATTGATTTTGATAATAAAGCGACTGAGTCCGTGAAGGATGCCTACGTATCCCATTTTGGGAATCAGGTCCTCGCGTAGTTCATTACTAGGTTGGTTTGTTTTTCTAATACAATTACAAGCAAAGAAGTGTGATTACAAGGAAAAGAAAAATGCGATTCCAAGAAAAATAAAAATGTGATTACAAGTAAAAAGTGATTACAAACTGAGGGGCGTGTCTTCTCGCGTAGTACCGCTTGATTGTGTTTGAGTTGATTGCCTTGGGCCACTCTTAACCATCTATTTTTGTGAGGATGACAACTCCTCCTGACAGTACCTTGCATACCATGTAGGGCCATTTCTAGCTGGGTTCGAACTTTCCATTGTACTCGTCTTGGTATGGAAACACGCGCTTGACTACCAGTTGTCCTATTTTAAAGACACGAGCTCTTACTCATTTTTTTAAAGCGCGTACCATTCTCTATTAATATAGTTGACCGTGACATACGACAACCATCATTTTCTCATCGATTAAATCCACCTGGGCATATCTTTTCCGGACTCACTCTGCGTATTCCAGTTCTACTTCATTTATGATTCTGAGTGAGGGTATCTCTACCTTGACTGGTATCACTACTTCAGTGACGTAGACAAGCAAGTATGAAGTTGCTCCAGTTGAGGTTCGAGTGGTTGGTCGGTATCCCAGAAATGCATAGGGCAGCTGTTCATGCCAACACTTGTAGTTATCTGTCATTTTTCTTAGTATCCTCTTGATGTTCTTGCTTGTTGCCTCCACAGCTCCATTCATATATGGCCTATATGCGGATGAAATCTGATGAGTGATACATAATTATTCACAGATGTCCTTCATCAGATGACTGTTCAAATTCCCTCAATTATCTATTATGATCGACTCTGGGATGCTGAATCAACATATAATGTTATTCCTTGCAAAGTCGGTTACCACTTTCTTTGTCACCGACTTGTGAGAAGTATCTTCAACCCACTTCGTGAAGTAATCTATGGCAACTATGATGAAGTGATGCCCATTGGATGCTGACAGCTCTATGGGCCCAATGACGTCCTTGCCCGAAGATACAAATGGCTAGAGTGAACTCATGACATTAAGCTTATTTGGTGGGACCTTGATTAAATCTCCGTAGATTTTGCATTGATGACATCTTTGCATGAATCGGCTACAGTCGATTTCCATTGTCATCCAGTAGTAGTTTGCCCTTAAAAATATTCTTAGCCAAGATGAACCCATTCATGTGAGGTCCACAAGTCCTAACGTGCACCTCTTTGAGTAGTTTTGTGGCCTCTGTGGTATCGATACAGCTGAGTAGCCCTAGATCAGGTGCCCTTCTGTAGAGTACTCCCTTATTTAGGAAGAAAGTTTAGCTATTCTTGGGATAGTATACCTTTTCCAGATATGTGCTTATGTCGACATATCATGGCTTACATTATGCATGTTCTTTCCTGATATTGATCTCCAATAGGTCAATGTGACTGCTTTTAGCGTGTTGTATCTATAGTTGCAAGAGCATCAACGAACTCATTATGAGCCCTTGGCATGTGATGGAGTTCGATTTTTCTTAATCAGTTGTATAATTTCTATACGAGGTTGACATATGGCAGGATCTTCTCGTTCTTGGTGTTCCATTCTCCTCAGACCCGGTGAAGCAGTAGATCTAAGTCTCCTATTATCAGGAGTTCTTGGATATCCATGTCGATGGCCATGCGAAGATATAGAATGCAGGATTCGTACTCCGCCATGTTGTTTGTGCATTGGAAATTGAGCATGGTTGACCCATTTCTAAAACCAAAACTGGTCCGATCCCTAAACCTTTGTAGTTGACTGCACCATCGAAGAACATTTTCCATCCCGAGTAGGCTTTGACCATTTCTTCCTCAATTTCCATCACTTCCTCATCGGGGAAATACGTCCTTAATAGTGTAAACTCTTCATCGACCAGACTTTTTTCTAGCAAATTGGCCAATGCATGTCCCTTGACAGCTTTCTGGACCACATATTTGATGTTGAACTCACTCAGAAGCGTCTTCCATTTGGCTAGTTTCCCTATAGGCATGGGCTGACGAAATATGTACTTCATCTTGGATATCAAGTGAGTAGTGTACACTGATAAGTTGTGTATCATCTTTTGTTCTATCCATGTCAGTGCACATCATGTCTTTTCCACAAGAGTATATCTTGACTCAAAAGCAGTGAACCTTTTGCTGAGATAGGAGATTGCTCGTTCTTTCTTCCCGATTTTGTCGTGTTGTACCAACATGCATCCGAATGTGTTGTCTGACACTGATAAGTACATCAACAGTGGGCTCTCTGGCCTTGGAGAAATCAAAACTGGCAGATTAGGAAGGTCTCTCTTGATGGTGTCGAAGACTTTCTGACACTCATCTGTACACTTAGTGGGTGTATCATTTTTCAGTAGCTTGAGGATGGGTTCCACAATCACCGTAGACTGGGCTATGAACCACCTAATGTAGTTCAACCTCCGCAAGAAACTCTTGACATCATTCTTAGTTTCTGGAGGTGGTAGCTCGTGAATGACTTTAATTTTTGTGGGATCTAGCTCAATGCCCCTACAACTGACTATGAACCCCAACAATTTTCTTGTGGGCACTCCAAATGCGCACTTGGCCGGATTCAGTTTCAGTTTGAACTGGCGGAGTCTGTCAAAAAACTTTTGCAAGTGTATGATGTGGTCGGAGCCTTCTCACAACTTGATTATAACGTCATCCACGTAGACTTCAATTTCTTTATGCATCATGTCTTGGAAAATGGCGGTCATCACCCTCATGTAAGTGGCGCCGACGTTCTTGAGGCCGAACGACATTACACGGTAGTGGTATACTCCCCATGGGATGATGAGTGCCATTTTCTAAGCATCTTCTTCACTCATTAGAATCTGATGGTAATCGGCGAAGCAATCCATAAATGACTGTAACTCGTGCTTTGCATAATTATCGATGAGTATGTGGATGTTCGAAAGAAGAAAATATTCCTTGGGACTAGACCGATTAAGGTCATGGTAGTCCACACAAATTCTAATTTTTCCTTCCTTCTTTGGCACTGGCAAAATGTTGGCCAACCACGTGGAATATGGAGTTACTTTTACCACCCATGACTTTATCTATTTCTCAACTATGTCCTTGATTCTTATGTTGAGATCGGGCTTGAACTATCGATTTTTTTGTTTTACCAGAGTGAATCCTTCATTTATGGGTAGCTTGTGAGCTATGATATATATGCTCAATCTGGGCATATCCGCATATGACCATGCGAACACGTGAACATACTCTCTTAACAAATTTATTAATTCTTCTTTTCTGGGTGAGTCCAAATGAGCACTTATCCTGATTTCCTTAACTGTTTCATCGTCTCCGAGGTTGATCGCTTTCGTTTCATCTAAATTAGGCGTTTGCCTATTCTCATAATGGTCTTCCTCATCGATAAGGTCTTCTGGTAATTTTGCTTCTTCATCGTACTCATATTCTTTTTCATCTGTATCACTCAACTCGCGACATGTCATGACATTATGATTTGTTTAAATATTATTACTAAAAAATAAGGCAAAGCATAGTTAGTGTGTAAAAACATGTTATAAGTAAAGAAATAAAGAAACTATTTTTGCGTAAATTGAGGCTTTCCTTTATTGTATAAAAGTACAAACTGTGACCCTGACTCGGATTGACATCGAGTCATTCCCTTTTTTTGACCAACACATGTGGATAGTAAAGACATAAATGGTGGATGCTCGGGCCTCAGCCAATTTCCATCGATTTTGGAAAATAAATTTAAAATTTCTCTCTACTGAGGAGCTAAAAGTGAGGTAGATGTCCAGTTAGTCAGCTGCTCATCTGGGTCAGCGTCGCGGATGGTGGGTGCTTCAAAGCATTCCTCTAATATAGCAACACACTCTTTCTCTTGGAACAACATTCTTAAACCTTCTTCTGGGTCCCCACCATTGTGCATGAGCATGCGGATCGAAAATGACTGGTAGAGACCTGGGAATGACTTTCTCATTTGTGGAACACCTATCTTTTTTTGTTTAGCGTTAGAAGCTTCTTCGGAGCTTGGTATGTACCTAAGGTCGAAGTGATACTCATTACCCGGAATTGGCACCGGTTCTCGGATGCCTTGAAGCTCTCGTCCTAGACCTTTGTCGGGCTCGAACCCATTCTGGAGCATAGTTACGATAATTATTTTGTAGATCGATGACATTGGGATTTCTTCATCGTCCCCTCAGTAGGCGGATCCTACAAGTTCCACTACTTGGAAGTCCGTATCTGTCAGGACTGCTTCTATTACAAGCACATAGTTGTTGGGATAGTTTTGAACACTACCCGCTCCATTTTATTACAATCTCGTCGTCTTCCCAGACGAACTTCAGAGATTGGTAGAGAGATGATGGCACTGCTACAGCCATGTGTATCCATGGTCTTCCCAGTAGAAAATTGTATTACATCCTCCCTTTTCGTCCAAGCAAAGACGTAGATTATGATGTCGTACGTCTGTGGTATTGCCATTTTTGGCATCAGCACCGCAGAGGAGAGTGGAGAACAATTATGGTTCTTTGTTGTTTTAAGGAAGATTGCAGCTTTTGTCCCTTTCTTTACGACCCACGTTGGGCCTGGGCCGAGTCTTTGGCATTGGCTCGACCAATTTAAATGGGATGAGGCCCAAATGTTTTTTCTCTTAAAACAATTTAAATCAATTGTGGCAACATTTTGCAAAAGTGGTCATAGTTTAAATTAGTAAAATAGCCAAATGATTTCATGAATAACGTAATTAGATGAATAACTTTGTTTTAAGTCTAAATTTTACACTAAATTAGGATTATAGAAATTAAAATCATGCAAACGCCGTTTTAATTTAAAACATGTTTTGAAATTGAGATGTAATTCTATTATCTTATTTAGTTAGACAATTTTCCGATTTTAACGAAGCGGAACATTAATCATTTAATATTGAGAATTCTTTTAAAATAATTACATTTATAATTGTCAGTTAAGATTCCAAAAAAATAAATATGATTAATTAGAACATGATATACAATATATATTTATATACCAGTGATATTTTGTTAAATGAAATGTCAAAATATTCCAGGAATAATCTTTTAAAATCATATTCACTTTGTGAAAAGTATATTTCATTCCGTCTGTAACACGAGAACTTTGAATAATTAAATAAAATTATTGAAGGGTAAATATTAGGTGTCAACACATATCACACCACATCTCCAAATTAGCAGAAAAATAGGCAGACACATAAGAGAATGTAGACCCCGGATCAAATAACACAGTAGAAGACTGATGATCGATTGAGATGATACCTGTAATGACTACGTCTGATGCCTCATCATCAACCCTACCAGGGAATGCATAGCAATGAGTGCGCCCTACCTCAGACTGAGTACATTGCTGGCCACCTCGGCCTGAACGAGCTCCATCTCTCCCCGACTAGGATCCATCACGACCAGACTGATGTCCACTATAGCCCGATTGAGATCCTCCCTAGCTAGTCTAACTACAACCTCTAGATGTTTGTGCTGGGATCCTAGGTGCATGAGAGGCACCCAAAAATTGTCTAGGGAAATCTCTCCTAAAGTGCCCAACCTCTCCACAATTGAAACATGTCCAGATCGTTGAGGGTTTCTAAATGGAGATAGAAGAACCCGAACCACCATGGTCTGAATATCTAGACTGATAACCCCTCGAATACTGGGCCCCACCATCGGTAATCTGAAGAGCTTCCTAAATCAGTCGACTAAGCTGTTACTGTTGATATCTACCCTAATACTCATAACCACAGGAAGTAGAACCACTGAACTGTCCAAATCACCTAGCCCTCTTGCCAGGCTCCTTTCTGGGCATCTTGCCCTTGACAGACTCCACCATCCTATCATGCTCGGTAAGGGTCTCAAAAGAAGCTCCAGAGGCCACTAACTACAGCTTAGCCAGCTGGAGTGGAATTGATGTATATAAGGAGGGGATTGTATGGTTAGGTTGGTCGGAGTTTATTTGGGGCTGGACGGACACAAATATGGGAATCAAATGGAGGTTGATAGAATAGGACGATTTTTGAACAATTTAGGTTTGTGGGAGGTGTACGGGTGCCCTTAGGTGGTTTGGGGCAAAGACGTTTTGAGAGGATGGACTAGACATATTGTAGGTTATGTTGGTGGTTGGATGGTGGTAAGGTGATGAAAATCGGACGGGATAGTAAGGTATGAAGGTTGAACACGGTGAGGATGGTGGAGTAGTTTGTTGGGTTCTCGGGTGTTTTTGGGAGGAGTTGGTTGAACCCGGTGTTTTCGGGTGCGGGTAAGGTGATGTAGGCCGAGATGACCTTCTAATGTGTATGTGACAAAGTAATCGGATATAACCTTGGCTTGGGTATAGTTATATCACAAAAGTTCTAACTAGACTAATACCTAGGGTTTGGACCATAAAAGGACCAACTAAGATAACAACACAAAAGTTGAATAACTTAGCAAAGTTCGAGAAAACTCAAATATATTTCATAAAAATTCAATGTCTCCTTTCATCAATTACATCCCATATTTATACTAGTTCTAAACCTTCTAGAAAAGGTAACAAGATAGACATAAAAATGCATGTAGGCCAATGGGAAAGGGGGAGAGGTTTGGCCAATTTGGGAGAAGGGAAAATACCCAACTCTTCATGTTCTCTAGGCCACCCTTTTGTGTCATCCATGTAGATAAGTGCATGAACTAGCTAGTTCATGAATTACCTCATTGGGGAACGTTGGAAGCTTCTCATTCTAGATGGTTCTTGGCTTGGTCATCTTATCTTATTACATGACATTGTAATTAAGCAATAAGGAGATCTAGTAATTAAGTTAGGAATTAAAAACAAGCTAAAAGGTGGTCTCGGTCAAGACCTACATAAAAGCCGAAAAAAATATTTCCTTCTTGGATCTTCAAGTCTTGTCTTCAACTCCACTCCACATTAAGCATGTCACCATAGGGCGGTTGTCAATCTTTGGCACTCCTAGCAAATCACCTCGTGACTCATGTTGGAAACTTAAGTTTATGACCTTCTTTTCATCAGGAATACTCTCATTCTTTAACATAATTTGCCCTCAAATTCTAATCATCTATGTATGGTGATAAGTCTCAAACATTAAACGTTGAACTAATACCTCCATATTCATCCAGAAGTTCTACCTTGTAGGCGTTTTCCCCGAACCTGACCAATATCTTAAAAGGAACATCCGCCCTCGGCATTAGCTTGTTCTTTCTCATGTTGGAAAATCCTTCCTTCCTTAGGTGTAGACAAACCAAATCATTCGAATACAAGACAAAATGATTCAGCCTCAAATAATGTTTCCATTGGATCAAAGATATTACAATATAAAATTCCTTGTCATAAGTAGAATAATTGAGCAGGGCACTACCCAATTTTTCACTAAAGAAAGCAATGGGTCATTTGTCTTGAATCAAGACGGTACCAACACCAATTCCACTAGAATCACATTCAATTTCAAATTGCTCCTCTAGGTTTGGAATAGCTAGAGCCGGTGCTTCACATAACCTTCCCTTCAAGGTTTCCAAAGCTCTTTGTGCTCTTTGGGACCATTTAAACTCACCTTTTTTTATTAGTTCAGTGATGGGGGCAGAAAGGGTACTAAAATCTCAAATGAAACGATGATACCTCACTTACATTCATAGGCTCGGGCCAATTCTGGATAGCTTCCACCTTGGATGGATCCACATGAATTCCCACGGATGATACTATGTATCCTAAGAATGAGATACTAGTAATCATAAAAGCACACTTCTCTAACTTGCCATACAACTTTACATCTCTTAACTTCTCAAATAAATCTTCTAAATGCGACAAGTGATATTCCATATCCTAACTATAAATTAAGATATCATCTAAGTAAACCACAACAAATTTCCCCATGAATGGTCGTAGTACCTCGTGCATGAGCCTCATGAAAGAGCTTGGAGCATTACACAATCCGAATGGCATCACAAGGCATTCGTACAAACCATACTTGGTCTTGAAAGCCGTCTTCCATTCATCTCCCTCTCGTATCCTCATTTGATTGTAGTCACTCCTCAAATCTATCTTGGAGAACAACTTGGCCCGACTCAATTCATCCAAAATATCATCCAATCTCGGCATAAGAGTTGGTTAACAACCTTTTTGGTGTAAGTTGGGAAAGTGTTGTAGTGTATTGGGGTGAAAGGGATTTGGAAGTTCGGACAATGATTGGGCACTAAATTGATAGACAAGTTCGGGTGCAGGTAAGGTGATGTAGGCCGAGATGATCTTCTAATGTGTTTGTGACAAAGTAACCGAATAGAACCTTGGCTTGGGTATAGTTAGATCACAAAAATTCTAACTAGACTTACACCTAGGGTTTGGACCACAAAAGGACCAAGGGTTGGACCACAAAAGGACCGAGGGTTGGGCAACAGAAGGACCAAGGTTTGGACCATAAAAGGACCAACTAAGATAACAAAACAAAAGTTGAATAACTTAGCAAAGTTTGAGAAAACTCAAATATATTTTATAAAAATTCAATGTCTCATTTTATTAACTACATCCCCTATTTATACTAGTTCTAAACCTTCTAGAAGAGATAACAAGATAGACATAAAAATGCATCTAGGCCGAATGGGAAAGGGGGAGAGGTTCGGCCAATTTGGGAAAAGGGAAAATACCTAACTCTTCATGTTTTCTAGGCCACCCTTTTGTGTCATCCATGTAGATAAGTGCATGAAGTAGATAGTTAATGAATTACCTCTTTGGGGAACATTTGAAGCTTCTCCTTCTAGATAGTTCTCGGCTTGGTCATCTTATCTTATTACATGGCATAGTAATTAAGCTATAAGTAGATCTAGTAATTAAGCTAGGAATTAAAACAAGCTAAAAGGTGGTCTCGGCCAAGACCTACATAAAAGCCAAAAAAAATGTTTCCTTCTTGGATCTTCATGTCTTGTCTTTAACTCCACTCCACACTCCACTCCACATTAACCATGTCACCATATGACGGTTGTCAATCTTTGGCACTCCTAGCAAATTACCTCGCGACTCATATTGGAAACTTAAGTTTATGGCCTTCTTTTCATCAGGAATAGCCAATCCTCTAACAAAACATCTCACTCGCTTTGCCTCAGTAGGAAGCTATGGAGCTGCATAGCGTGATAAGGCATGTAATCGAGTCTCATTCTGTGTAACCATGGAACCTGTCTGCTCAATCTTCTGGAACTCATCACGCTTGCTCAAACGTAAGCTCAAAGGCATAGCCAATCCTCTAACAAAACATCTCACTCGCATATGCGACTCAACAATACCAAGAGAATGCAACCTCTCATGGCTTCTTATAATGAACTCAAACGCATCCTCCTATGGCCGTCCATAAAATACCAGAGGCTTCGTGTTAAAAAAGTGCTCCTAAATCTTCCGCTCATCGCGGGTCATAGTTGTCCCTCCACTAGGCTGGGGACCAAATTCTAGAGCATGAACCTCATCAATACGGGGCACTAACATCGTCCATGGCTGAACCCTGAGAGTACGAAACTCAAGGGTACGAGTCTGCCCCTCTCCCACACGGGTTTGAGAACCACTCAGAGTGTTAGGATGTACGCCCGTTTGACCAAAACCATCATAAAAACTCAATAACTTCACCAATGTGTTATGTAGAACCGAAGTAGCAATAAATCCAGGTTGATATTCGGCTGGCCCCATCTCCTCCTCTGGCACATCATCCTGAGGCTTAATCACCAGCTCAGGGGAAATAGATCTAGCACAAGTCTGACTGGCTCTCTTTACTCAGCTCTGAGTTGGTGCTGCCGCTCTGTCTCTACCTTAGCCTCGAGCACGACCTTTACCGCGACCGCACACCACCGGAGCCGGTGCTGATGCATCCTCTCTCGCTGCATCGGCATGAGTCCTCACCATCTATAAGAGAACAGAAATAAAGGTCAGATACCAATTTGATTCAACTTAGCATGAAAGAAACAAAGAAAGTGAAATTTCCTAGATGTCCCATAGCCTCTCGAAGATAAGTACGAACGTCTCCGTAGTGATCCGCAAGAATCTACTAGACCGTCAACCTAGGGAACTGATACCAACTTTATCACGACCCCTTTTCAAGAATCGTGGTGCACCTATATAATCCCACCAATAGGCGAACCACCACTATTTTTCTTTTCCCAAAAGGTGAAGGGCCATGAAACTAACTCCATGCGACTCAACAATACCAAGAGTATGAAAGCTCTCATGGCTGCTCAAGATTAACTCATACGCATACTTCTTAGGTTGTCCATAAAATACCGGAGACTTCGTGTTTGAAAAGTTCTCCCAAATCTTCCGCTCATCGTGGGTCATAGCTGTCCCTCTAATAAATCGGGGACCAAATTCTGGAGCATGAACTTCATCAATAAGGGGCACTGACATCGCCGCTGGCTAAACCCCGTGAGTACGAAACTCAGGGGTACGAGTCTGCCCATTTCCCACACGGGTTTGAAAACTAATCAGAGTAGTCGATGTACGCATGTCTGAGAAAAACATCAAGAACACTCAATAACCTGACCAGTGTGTCTTGTAGAACAGGAGTAGAAATAAATCCAGGTTGATCCTGGGCTGGCCCCATCTCCTCCTCTAGCACATCATCCTGAGGCTCAATAACGGGCTCAGGGGAAACAGATCTAGCACGAGCCTGACCAACTCTCTATACTCCGCTCCAAGCTAGTGCTATCGCTCTAGCTCTACCTCAGCCCCGAACACGACCTCTACCGCGACCACACACCACTGGAGCCAATGCCAGTGCATCCTTCCTTACTCCGTTAGCATGTATCCTCACCATCTGTGAGAGAATAAACACAAAGGTCAGATACCAATTTGATTTAACTTAGCACGAAATGAATGAAGAATGTGAAATTTCCTATATGTCCCATAGTCTCTCGAAGATAAGTATGGATGTATCCGCAAGAATATACTAGACATTGCTCTTGTATTTAAGACCTTTAACCTAGGGCCCAGATACCAACTTTGGCACGTCCCATTTTCAGGAATTGTGGTGGCACCTACATAATCTCATCAGTAGGTGGACCACTCCCAATCATTCAAATGATATAACACAAATAAAAGCGGAAGATAACATAATACTACATAAGCTGTCTGATAATATAAATGCGGAAGATAATAATAAGTCTTATACATCCAAAAATAACCCCAAGCGATCTAGTTTGTGAATATAAGAGCTCTATAGTGCGATACAAGTCTGAAATGGGCAACAAAGTGCCAAAATTGAATACATAGTCTGAACATGTCTCTTAATTACGAACAAAAGACATTAAATAGAGAAGGAGCATCCAAGGGTATGCTGGAGGTAGCATCCTTACCCTAAACACTGAAGGTCAACTACTATGACTCAACCATGTGATCCTGCGGAGGTGGAAGGTATTTAATCTGCATCCAAAAAAATGCAACAAGTATAACATGAGTACGCAACGTACCCCCGTAGACATCATAGGCCGACAATAAGGGAAGATACATAATCAGAGATAAATACCAAGTTGACACCAAGTAACCCTAAACTAACAGTTCAATAATTCAAGTAGGTCATATAGCATCATGCGGTTTACAGAGTCCAACAACAATCCAAGTATCAAGTAGCATGTATAATCCTTCTAAATCCAGAATCCAGCCAAGTTATTGACAATAACTCAAATACAAGTCCAACCACAGTTTATCAATGAAATTGTATAAGTATGTATGATATGAATGTTATGCATATGCAAGGTACCTTTATCAACCTGGCATACAGTACGTCAAGGTTTTATTATGATATGTACACCCATATGGGACTCGCGAAGTCCATATACCGCTCCTAGCCAGCCATAATTCCACACATGAATCTGACTAGAGCCTAAGACTCATTTGTCGAGCCTTATCATGTTGTAGGCTTGCAACTTCGCTCTCCGCGTATTAATGTGATCTTAATATGCTATAATCTCATAGTATTTTTATCTTTCCGGCCTCTTGGACCCACAACATATCCATAACACTCTCACATCAATATCATAGAACCATGAGTGTATGAATGAAATGACAATGTAAGGAAAGATATCATGATATAATGAGATGCAATCAAGTATAGAGATAGCATATCACATGCTTTCAAAATACCATAACACATATACAATCCAAGTCAAAATCAGAATATCATATCGAAAGCATGTGTGATGAGTAAGAAACAATGGAAACCATGGCGACAAACCCACATATGGTGACAAGCCCAAATAAGCAGCAGTCAGAACCAACATAAGGCTAATTCCCTGAATCACTCATCATCACAGTTCAACACTAGTACCCACTCAAACGTTCATCACAACAGGCTGAGTGGGACCCCCAAACACGCTAATACCCCTCAATATTTATAACTAATTATGAACTTATATCAAAGTCTAGAAAAACTAAATTGTAGCCTACCTTTGGGCCGAACATGAGCGCTACATGATCAAGCCTCGATGATAGCCTTGCCCTTCCTCTGTGCCTCGTGATAATCAAAGTCTATTCAAGCATATTATATCGTTAATATCAAGCTTACACAATATAAAGCAAGACTTTAAATATCAATCTCGGGCCCACGCTATCAAGACTCGAACTTTATTACACAATTACCAAGAATACATACTAGGTAGTCACATCCATCTACTAATTAGAAATCTATAGACATTTGAACCATCAATTGAACAATAATCAAAAAGCCCAAATTTGAAACCCTAGAAAATTCCCCCAATTGGAATAGGTTTCTATAACCAAATTAAGTCTTAAAACATGATCCTCTAACAATATCCATCAATAATTTACAATGATACAAGTAAACTAATCCATAAATCTCCATTAATCAATAACATAACTCTCTTATTCTCACAAGAAGGCATAAATTATCTTCCCCAACTTATATTCATACTATATCACCATTAATAAAGAACTTAGAAGCATAAACTTAATTCATAAAGGAAATATCACTTACCCCAAGGATGAATTTCTCTTAGACGTCTGAAAAATGCTATTTAGTGGCTCTAAGTTCGAGACTTGCTATTTGGTGAAAACAATTCTAACCTAATAGAATAAATAGGAAACCTGAATAGTGATTCTGCCTTGGCGGAATCGACTCCGCTGGAGCGAACTCGCTCCAGTGAACAAAACCCTACTGAGGTAGTGTCACTTGACACCTCACATTAGCGCCACATCAAACTCATCTCTGCGGCAGCGGACTCGCCCTAGCGGACAAACCCTCCACTAAGGCGGAAACTCACTATCTTTCAATTCCTGCTTCGGCAAGCCAACCTCTTGTTGAGGCGAACCCACCGCAGTGGACACAAGTGCCGCCGAGGCAGACACCAGCAAAAGGGAAAATAGTCCCAAACTCCCATTCAACATATGATGTTGACACCTAATTTTGTCCCCTCTTTTCAGATTATTTGTTTGCGATTTTAAATATTTTTGACGCCTCAAACAATTTTATATAAATAAGGCTTTTAACATCATCGTTTATTCTCAATATCATTATTTATTATCGTTATTATTATTATTCACATTTTTTACTATCATTTGCCTTTTAATATCCTAATCATAGTTTTTCCCTAGTATTCTATGTTATTTTATTTTCGCAAAATGACATCACATTTTTTATTTATTTAAATTAAGCATTAAGCATTTCACAAATATTATATTTTTATTATTATCACATCGTTATTTTTATCTTTATAATTTACATCTTTTGCAAAGCATCTTTTTAATATTAAACCCCTTTGTATATTTTAACCCACAACCCATTTTTCCTTCACCAAAAAAAAAAATTCTACCCAACCCAAACAAACAACACAATAGCTCAAACCAGGCCCAACCGAAACCCCCACTCGGCCCAACCCCCTTTTATTTTCGTCCAAATCGGAAGGCCACAACCCAACCCTTTTTATTCCTAAACAAAACCTAACAAACGCTATAACCTAACCATTTTCCCTTTCCCACCTAAAATCTGTCGGTATGCCCCCATCGCCTCACTCGAAAATCCGTTGGTCACTGACCCCATCACACCCCTAACACCACCACACCCCTCCCATCACTTCACCCATATAATATCCCCCAAAATCCGCTTCCAAAAATTAGAAATCTTTGCCCCTTTAATTCAAATTTCAAACTCGAACGTTATGGGGGGAAATTCATCTATAAAAACCTCTTTGTTCTTCATTTTGAGGGGGGAGGATCCGAAAAAGAAAAGGTTTTTTCATGTCTGGTGTCGGGTTGGAAGTCCCAAGTCCAAAAAATAGAAAATTGGAAGTCGGTTTTTGGGGTTTTTGGAGGTCTCTTTTGGTCCGAATAAAAAAAGAAGAAGATTGGTTTGTTCCTAATTTTTTATTTAAAATACTCCTTTTCGGTTCCTAAATTTTCAATCCAAAAGCCCCTTTTTGTTCTTCATATTTTCGGGTTGTTTCGGGTCGGGTCAAAAATCTGGGTTGGGCTATTCCGGGTTGAGTCAAAAATCAAAATCGATCTGTGATGAGAATTTGCCTCTACTACACTATCTGAAGAAATTGCACGAATTTCCCTTCAAATGGCTGGTCTTTAATTTTTGTCCTGCAAATAGGATGTGGTCTTTAACATTGCTTTGAGAATATCCGACCCGTATCTTGGCAGGGCGACCCGGTATTGCATCAATTTGAAATCCGGTGTCTGCAACCATGGAGTGTGTTGCATTCTCTCTTTCTTTGTTCAAATACAACAAATCTGAGCCCTCAAAATCATGGTTTTGATGGTGAGTCCATTCTCGGGTTGGAAAACCAAATACAGGTTTGTATTTTCAGCTCTGTTTGTCTCAAATGTTCACATGAACTGGTTACAAGTGTAGATTATTTTCTTGTCAAATGATTTCCCCCATTTATTTTAGTGTCCCTAAGCTTACCCCATACCTTGTTAATAAGTTGTATAATCAGGTTCAAGCTGTTTGCCTAAAATATGTTGGTTGTCCTGATTTGATAAGGTTGTTCATATAAGCATGCCCCATTTTGTCTGCTGAATTGGTGAGACAGTGGGCAATGCATAAGAATTTTTTACTAATTGAATTGGATTGGCCTTGTTTCTGCTAAGTATGACTATCCTAACCTTATAGGAACTGGAATGCATGTATATTATTTCTGCTTTTAACCTTACACTTGGACTAGTTGATGAGTATGGCCTATTTATGTGTTGAATTATGAGAGTCTCTTCCCTTCATGATAATTGCTTGTATGCTCATGTTTGCTTAACTGTTGAGGTGATAGAGTTATGGAAATATGCTCTACTTCCCTTGCCTTCCTTGTAAAAAAAATAGAATTTGTTCATATTTCTGCTTGTGCTGCTTTGTTCTTCTTGTATGCCTCAACTTGCTGGCATATATCGAAGGTATACAAAGTATACATACATGCATATACATTCATATGTATATCTAAGTTGTATATTTTTATATACTTTCGGATATACCATGTATATTAGGAATATTCATTGTATATCAGCCTTCATATATGCGAATGGGCTTGTGTGTTCACATATTTGGATTTGTGTGTATACGGGTTCAGTGAGTTTTGGAAACTGATGTTATGTTCTGAGGCTGTTGCTATGCTATATTTGAGACACACCTTGCCAAGCCCAAGTTCCTATTTTGTGGCTAAAAATGAGGGTACGGCCTTGCTGCTGCCTGCTACTTAGCAGACCATGATGCTCCCTTGTCACTATTTTTTTGAAGATTTACTGCTACTTGTTGCTGCTCTTATTTCGTGGCTGTCTAATTGCCATTTGAACTAGATGACTGGTGCTTCTTGAAAAGTTGTCTGCTATACTCTTTAGAGGAATAATTGCTATGCATTGAATGAAGCATATTGTTAAATGCTGCATTTAACTTCTGTGCCCTGGATGAGTCAAATGTTGCACTTAAAGCTGCTATGTTCAGCTTGCTGTTGGGATATTTTTGAAACAGAACCTACTATTTATATAAAAGAACATGTTGCTGCACTTGAGACTTGAGCTTGCTATTATGTTTGAGTTTGATACTATACTTGCGAGTTGTTACCTCAAAAGAACAGATGTTGCACTTGATATGTGCTTATTGAGGAATTTAAGGTTGTTACCAAGCTGTGTAGTCACTGCTATGCTACATTGTTGTCACCTATTGTTACATGTTGGTATTACCTGTTTGGCTACTGTTTTGATACACTTTTTGCTGCCTTTAAAAGGCAAAATCGTCACTAAATTTAAGGCAACTGGTGCTATGCTTGAAAAACAACCACTACATCTAACGAGTTGCTATAGTTTTGAGACACTATACTTTGATGCTACATGAACATGTGCTACACTTGACAAAATGGTTGTTGTCATGATTTGCTGCAACTCTTTTAAAAGAACAAATTGATATACCTTGGCAACAGTTACTGATTGAAAAATAATACTACACTTGGGCCGATGAAAATGATCTTGAGGCCATGTCCCTTTTGAAAGGTTGTCCCTCGGTTTGCTTCATTCGGAATAGGGCGATGATGAGATTTATAATAAAATCATATACGATAAACCGACATGCATTGGCAAGGCAACTAGATTGACTGACGAGTCACTAGTTCGCAACCATGACATGACTGTAATTTATTTTGCTTAAAATATAAGTCTGAGCCTTCCGTAATCAAAACGTCTACTATTTTATACGGATCCGAAGGTTTTTACTCACATTTCTTTATTTCTAACTGTCTTTTATTTTACACCTAGCGAGGAATATCTAAACAATATGGGATATCAACGTGGGGTTCTAAAAGAACAAGATTGCCGGACTTTTGCCCAAGGCCCAAGAGATGACACTATCATCGCCTTAGCCATTACCATTTTAACTTCTTTTAATTCCGCCTTCCTTTTATTTTGTATTGTAATTTAATTATTTTGATGGTGTGATTGTTTGAATATTTAGAAGAATTAGGCCTAGAACTGACAAACTAGAAAAGGTAGTTTAAAATTGGAAACTCGTCGCTAGTTTATTTATTTTAGGCTCGGGTAGTTTAAAAAATTGGAAACCCACTGCTAGCTTATTTATTTTAGGCTCGTCATGCATGTTTAAAACATTAAAAACAATTTGATCATCTTTTACTTGCATTATTAATCATGCAAATAAAGTTTCGTTTTTCATCCGATTTGCAATTCAAAATGACTTCCATAAAAAATTACTTCTTTGCATTATAAAGAATTTGCTTTTCTCCATACTATCAATTGCCAAAAAAATGGTATTTTATAAACAATGCCATACAAATGCATATTTTTATCCAAAAATCAACTTTGCATGTATTTTATAAATAATGGCATAAAATGCATGCTTTTATCCAAAAAAATAATTTTACATGTATTTTATAAACAATGTCATGCATACTTTTTTTTTGGATTTTATGTGGTAATAGGTGGTAAAAATCATAATAATTAAGTGGTAAAAATCATTACGTTGTCAAAATGCATCCTTTTATTAACTACTTGCAACATCCTTTTAACTTTATACTTTTAACATGTATTTTTAGCATAATAATTAACCTAAGTTTGACCGGATAACCGCAAGTTAGCGGATCTTAAAGGATGCCTAACCTCTTCACTTTAGGATAATAAAGAACCCTTACCCAGAATCTCATAGATTAGCAGACCATTAATCGGAGTTCATTTTGCAGCATTTATGTTAATATTTAGGTGCCCTAATTCACCGTAGAATAATTAGGTGTCGACTCCTTAAGCTTTAATTAATTTAGGAATCACCAATACGTCGCCGATCGTGTCAGATCCCGCTTCTTCGTGGATGGGGAGTCAAAAATGGGTGCGACACCTGAAACACTCTCGAGACTCCCCGGACACAAACCAAACATGTTCGTCTAAGGTAAACAGTTCTATGAACTCGCTCATACCCTCGGATGTCCCATTTAACCGAGCTAAGGCATACTTTCTAAAGAATAGTCAGGGAGAAATCAAAATCCAAACTTTATAAATAAGGCCAGTAAATACATTTGATTACCTCGGGAAGTGAACCAATGACTCAACGAAGTTATAAATGACCCTCTGGAACTACCCGAAGAGATAGAACCCAGAAATGAATCCGTTTAGCCAAAAGTTAATTTTGAGTCAAACTATCCAACTCTAAGTTTCTAGTTTTGGGGTTTTCATCTGAAATGCATATAAATGGATCTCGGGATCTGTGCCACCATCCATGCGTATCACAAACCCACACAAAGTCTATAGAAAGGGTCAAACAGGAAAATAAAGGTCTTTAGCTAAAAATGACTGGACGAGTCATTACATTTTGGATTCCTTAATCCAAATTTTTTGGGTTTGGGAGAACAAAGAGAGAAGAATTTAAATCATTCCTACTCCTATATAAAAAAAAATACATTGATGCTATTATTCAGGGTGTCGTCATGTGAGAATGAATCAACCGGCAACGTGAAGAAGAACCTGTTACGAACAAGCTTTATCATTATAGTTACTGTTGTCTAGTTTGATTGCTTGTGCTTAAATTGTATCCTTTACATTCTGTCACACCCCAATCTAGGGGGTATGGCTGGCACCCAGACCCTAAAAGGTTATCGTACAGATCAATAAATCAATATTCAGGTCGGCAAGGTCTAACAAGACATCTAGACATACATACCAAGTCTATAAGTCTCTAAGAAAAACATTATTGTTATACGGTCAGGACAAGGCCCCAACCTACCCATCATTTGTATATATATATATATATATATATATATATATATATATATATATATATATATAACTTAGCTCAGGAACTCTAACTCGGTAGCCCCAGAAGAAGAAAAACATACTAATAAACAACTGAACTCAACAAGCTCCTAGTGGGGAGGTCTATCTAAATGTAGTGCCCCCAGAAAAATGGCGTTAGTACGAATGAAATGTACTGGTATGTAAGACATGCATAACAATATGAAAGCATAAGCTATAAAAAAGTGCATAAGAAGAAATCTGATAACCTGAATGCCACTCAGGGTGCATAATGAAACTCTGAAACAGTTCTGGGACTCATATACATACATATACTTACTATCAATATTTGCCTCTCCAGTTATATCCCGGGGTGTTTATATGTACTTATCGCCCTCCGTTTATAGCTCGGGGCTTACATATATATTCCTCGCCCTCCGATTATAACCCGGGTATTTGTATATCTTTCGATCATAAGATTTTTTCTTTTACTTTAGGATGACATTTGGTCGACTCAATGAACAATTCTTTTGGATATGCTCCATTTAGAAGTAATATGAAACATAAGAAGCTTAGAAAAATAGTTGACAATCCAATCTATAATGGGTATGGTATGTACTCCCAGCAAGGGACAAAAAACTCAAGAATAGAATACTCCTTTTGAAAACCGATATATATTTCAGAATTCATGCTTTGAAAGAAGGGTTAGCCATTATATACCTTTGTCGTCTTAGATAAAGGACCTCATGCGTTCCCGCCCACCCTACGAATGATAATCTACATTAAACGAATGGCTTGAATCCAATTTCGATCAATAAAATATAAGTTATTTCACTTAAACATTTCGTCGAGCACCTAGAGTACATTTAGAATCTCATGTTCTTCAATAATGAAAACCAACATCTATCAGCACAACTAGTTTCCTCTAACACTCTCCTTTAATTCACAACACAACTAACCAATCTAGCACTTAAATTCATAACTATGCCTCCATAAATGCAGCTTAACATTAATATCATACAACTATAATTTCTTCCAAAGATTGATCCACAAATTCATGGAAAAATAACTCACTACAACTATTATGAGCTAAACATAAGAAGCAGAAGAAGATGTAGCTTACCTCAAGGACCAAAATCAGTCTTTAGCACAATATAATCTCCAGCAACCAATCCTCCAACTCAATACAAGAGAGAAGAGAAGTAGGGAACTAGTACTACGAACTTCCCGGTGAAAGATATGTGTTAACAACTTTCGATCTTAACTTGGATGTCCATGAAACCTTTAGAGAGTTTTGAGAGAGTCTAAGGAGCTGCTTAGGGTTGAAGAAGAAGTGAAATAAAGTTTTGGTCGAGCTTGGACACTTAAATAATTTTCCACCGTCTCAACATCCATGGACTGTGGAATATTTTATGGTGGCTACTGCCATCGTTAATAATATCGATGGCCCGTTAAATCACAATGAATGGTGGTACAATTTTGACAACTTTCTGGATAAGGATCCACGGTGGAGCCTTCCTATTCACAGTCCGTGAAATATTTCCATGGGTCGTGGATCATTTCCATGCACTGTCCAAATTTTAACTTGTGATGAAACACACGTTTATTGATTCGTTTAGATTCTGTACTTCCCGACACTTTCTTAAACATGATTTAAACCATTACTATCCTTTTGCAAGGGCTCATACCTTCCCGTACTATTCAGGTTCTTCAACGACATTATTTAACGTGAAACTACGAGGCGTTACATCCTTTCCCCCTTAAGAACATTCATCCTCGAATTTTGTGGTGATATACCTTAGGATTCTAACTTATAGGAATTTATCAAAAATTTCAGCAAAGTTTCCTCTATATATAGGACTATCCAAAACCTGCCACGTAGCCATAAAATACAACAAGCGCCACACACGGCCATACAATATGACATATAGAATTATACTAGCCTCACACGACCATCCAACTGTCAAAATATCTATAGAGTAAGTCATAACTCACCTCAACTGTCAAGTCTCATTATTTGGGCTGCATCTTTCACATCTGTACTATGATTATCACCTATATAAAGTATTCAATGTAAATTCACTAATATAATGCAAGAATAAGGCAATCATTTCGCATGAATATCAACATGAACCTATATTTTGGAAGAGATGAGGATATTTGGACTTCATTTCCTCCTCAGCCTCCCATGTCATCTCTTCTATATTATTTTTTCTCCACAACACTTTAACGGAGGCTATCTCTTTAGTTTGCAACTTTCGGATCTGACAATCTAGGATAGCAACTAGGACCTCTTCATAGGATAGGTCCTCTGTAATCTGAACATCCTCTATGGGTGATATACGAGAGGGATCTCCTATGCATTTTCTGTGACATTGATACATCAAATACTTAATGGACTTCCTTTAACTACAGAGGTAACTCAAGCTCATATGCCACTTGGCCAATTCTCCGAACAATTTATATGGTCCGACGTATCTAGGGCTAAGTTTTCCCTTCTTGCCTAAACTCATTACGCCTTTAATAGAAAAAACTTTTAAGAATACCCAATCACCGATGATAAACTCTAAATCTCGACATCGAACATCTGAATAAGACTTTTGCCAACTTTGGGTAGTCAATAACTGCTCCTAGATCAACTTTACTTTCTTTACCATTTGCTGAACTAAATCGAGGCCTAAAAACTCAGCTTCACCCACCTCAAACCAACAATCGTGGATCTACACTTCCAACCATTCAAAGGCTTCATACGGAGCCATCTTGATGCTGGAATGGTAGTTTTTATTATAAGAAAACTCAATAAGCAACAAAGGATCATCCCAACTACCTTTGAAGACCAGTACACATGCTCATAACATGTATTTGAGCATATGAATAGTGCACTCAGCCTGACCATCTTTCTATGGATGGAAAGCTATACGAAGGCTCACATGAGTACCCAAACCTCTCTGAAATGATCTCCAGAAGTTAGTTGTGAACTGGGAACCTCTATCAGATATGATAGAAATTGAAAATCTATGAAGTCAGACTATCTCTTTAATATACAACTTGGTATTATCTTCAGCCGAATAAGTAGTTCGAACATGTAGGAAATGTGCCAACTTCGTAAGCCCGTCAACAATGACCCAAGTTAAGTCAAACTTCAGATGGGAATGAGGCAAACCTATAATAAAATCCATATTGACCATCTACCTTTTCCACGTCGGAATCTCTATATTCTTAATTAAGCCCTCAAGCTTTTGGTACTCGATCTTAACTTGTTGGCAATTTAGACATTGAGCCACAAACTCTGCAATGTTTCTCTTAATATTATTCCACCAATAGACTTGTCGAAGGTCATGATACATCTTAGTTGATCCAGGATGAACAAAATACCTGGACTGGTAAATCTCTGCCATAATCCTCTCTTAGAGTCCTCCTACATCAGGTACACACAAACTACCTTGGTATTTAAGAACCCCATCTTCCTTAAGCTCTAATAGTGGATTCTTCTGTTGGGAAATCCCTCCCTCATTCTGGCTAACTCGGGATCATCAAACTATCGGGGTTTTTACTTATATTATTAATGAGGACTTTGCAGTATTTTGAACCAAAACACCTTCGTCAACAACCTCAAGTAATCTTACCCTTAAGATGGCTAACTGGCACAAGTCTCTGGTCATCTCCAACTTATCACCTTTCACAAGAGTTAGACTATCTACGTACTTACGGCTTAAGGCATATGCTATAACATTAGCCTTGCTTGGTTGGTATAAAATGTCGACATCATAGTCTTTCAATAGTTCAAGCCATCTTCTTTGCCTCAGGTTCAACTCTTTGTTCCTGAATATGTATTGTAAACTCTTATGGTCGGTGAATAGATCGACATGAACCCTATATAGGTAATGACGCCATATCTTCAGTGCAAATACAACAACCGCTATTTCAATATCATAGGTCGGGTAGTTCTGATTATGCTTCCTCAACTGTCTTGAAATATATGAAATAACATTGTCGTGTTGCATCAGAAAATAACCTAGGCTGACTTTGGAGGTATTACAGTAAACAGCATACCCTTCAGTTACTTTTGTAAGTGACAACATAGGTGTTGATATCAACCTATCTTTCAACTCTTGGAAACTTCATTTACATACATCTAACCACTGAAACTTGATCGCCTTATGAGTAAGCTTTGTCAGCGGTGCAGAGATGGAAAAAAACCTTCTACAAATCTCTGATAATAGCCTATTAAGCCCAAGAAACTACAAACCTCTAGGAGTTGTGGTCCTCAACCAATTCTACCACTCCAATCTTCTGACTATCCACTTTGATACTTTCTGAAGAAACTATATGGCTCGGAAAAGAAATTGAGTCCAACCAGAACTCACATTTGAAGAACTTGGCATATAAATCATGATCCTGGAGCGTATGTAACATCGCTCGCAAATGATTCGCATGATCTATCTCAGTATGTGAATATACCAGGATATCATCAATG